>JAEMWC010002261.1:0-32500 GCA_016490735.1 Pachyseris speciosa | reverse complement strand
CGCGAAACCATCTGTACGACGCAAACAGGGCTCTGTCACTATGAATAGAACCGAAGTCTAGCAGTTTCGATGAACCTAAACTGAGTGGTGGCACAATAAGGCACAATAACTTGTATTGTTATTCTGGTCTCGTTTTTCAGTTATACGTTTCGCAAATTGGTTGGATTATTTTGCATTTTGACTGATCGATACATGAGGTTTACGCTCGTGTTTTGTCTTCGCCCATCAAATTTCACGTCACTCGCGTGAGCGGTTGCCCAATCCAAGTGGTCTTTTGTTTGCACACACAGGCAAGCTAAAAATATCTTTTGTCGGACGAACGTTGAGTCACGAAAATTAACCGACTATTTGGCAGTTAACAGAGGAGATCAGAAAGTTTAATTTGTCAGTCCCTTTACTCTAAACTACTTGTGTGACGACATTAAATGCCTTAAATCATTCGTAGGTAGCCGATGACCAATACCGCTATTCAATGATGGTTGTTTGTGTGCGGATGAAATCTCCAGTGATAATTCTTTAAAGTGGGTTGCCAAAGGCCTTCAAAAGAGGAATATCCTACGAGGGATGTCACCTGCAGTAATTTGGACTTTTTGGGGTTGGTTGAACAAGAAGACGATGGATAAGGAAGTGGGTGTAATTTGACACCTGATCGACGCTCAGTTGTTTCAATTTCACTCTACTCCATCATAACGATGTCCGGGTCAGCATGAATCTGTGTGATACAACTAAAAACGTTTTCGGTCATTTTTGTTTTCAAGTGGCTATGTAACGGGGATTTTCCGACAGGTTATTCAAAACTAGGAAAATTTACACCCGCACTGCTCACACAAAAAGGGTTGCTCAGATCATGAAACGAAAAGGAGATAAACACACTTTGCTAAACGGTAACAGAACTATATTTACTGTTAGGGCAAGACTTTTTCTGAGCCTGCAAAATAAATAGAGGCATCAAGATAGACGGCTCCGCGCAAAAAATTGAAGCTGCAAGCCCGTAAAATTTAGAGAAAAATCTAGAGGTTCATTAAAGTTTTAAAGACCATTCGACACCGGCAAAACATTAGTTAATTGTGACACGGAAGAACAAGCTACGGGCGTCTCTTTTTCGCTGTAGCGAATGGAAAAATTGATATAATTCACACTTTCAGACATCACGATAAGTTATGCAAGGCCTGTTTTAAGAATATGGTACCCAAAATAGTGGCTTCAGTAGGTGACAAATATTGACTCGCTTCGCGCTACCTCCCGCAGATGATACGGGGCGGTTGCCCCTTCCTCTTTCGCGGAACGCCGCTAGCGGCTACAATAAACCATTCTCAGGCTAATATAGTAATTTTTCATGGATTTGACGATCTCTTGTCCAAGTTTCGACAAGGCGGAAGCTGGGTACATGAAGAATCAGTCATTGGAGTGTAAAGTGCCATATACCCAGAATGACAGCAGGCGCGCTACAGTGGGATGTTGTTTTTAAAAGGGAGGAAACATAATTTTGGAGGCGGACTTCCGAACTGAGATTGAATTTCCAATACGATTTGGCCGTGGGTTTGCTAAAAGTGGTTGACTTGAAGGACTGCATTTACGCATGCGGTAGTTTACGACTTGTACTGCATTTAGAAAAACGCACATCCGTTATGATACGAATGATGCTGATGTGGGTTGTCAGAAACTGTGCGAATTATGCCAAAGCAATCTTTTTTGCAATCACTTGCCTAATAAAGAAAAACGACGAGGCAGATAATTTTTTAGTCTCCTCTAACAGCCGATTAAAACGATCCCTAACATGGAATTTTAAATACCAAATGAAAAAGGTGCCCACAGATGGTACTACCTAACCGTATTTGACACCTTTCATACGTGTGAACGCCCGTTATCCGCGTCATGCATGAGTCGCGCAGCGGAGGGGAAAACTCGATCGCATACAAAGTCATTTTTCACACCGAATACACAAATCTGAATGAGCAGACGGACTTAAGGCTAATTGCTTAGTAGTTCCGTTTTCCTATGGTACGAGACTAATCATAAAACACCGTGTAATAACATGCTAGCTGTATTTGTCAGCTCTCCAAACCACATGCTAATTGGTGAAACTGGGTTTTAAACTGAAATTGGAAACATGTTAGCCTGCGTGGCAGGCACAAGAATGGGAAAGGGAAGGAAGAAACAGGACACGCACGAAGCGAGGGAAGCGCGCGGGGGAGTGAAAAGGAAGCAGGCGCTTCCTTTTCCCTCCTTCCCGTCGCGCTCAGCGTTCTCTCCCTCGAGTCGCGCGCGCCCGCATTCGCACTTTTCTTCCCCTTTCTAACGCCTGCCACGCGGGCTAGAAACAAGATTAAAATAAACTGTGACCATCTCTTCATCTGATGCCACGCCGAAATGTTTTGGGTTTTGTTTGTTTTCTATTGTTGTTATTATTATTATTGTCTCTTTTATCACAGTCTTTGCTGGTGTTCTTTTTGTGCATCAGCCGGGCGCAAACCATGCACCTAGAGCGTCAGTCACTGAAGTCAATCATTCTGTCGTTATTATTATTGTTATTATTATTATTATTATTATTATTATTATTATTATTCAAAAGGTCGAGATAACAGCAAAAGTGTTGAAATCCTAAGAAACAAAACGACTCTCTTTAATCTTTCAGACATGTTTCAACGGTACATCCGTCATCGTCAGTGTGACAGTTAAGATAACAATAGTCCTTTACGATAACAAGTCTTCGTTGTAACATTACGTTTGATAAAATTTAAAGGTTAACGGTTAAACAGTGCGCGCGCACCTGACCTTAAACAGCCGGTCGAGCTACTACAAGACTCTGAACTCTGTAAATGTTTAAAGAGTTCAGAGTCTTGTCGTAGCTCTTGCTCACCAGCTTGTTTCAAAGTTTTAGACCCTGCGGCTACTAGATTTCAAGTTAAGCTTAAGGAATCTATGTACATAAAATGCGAGAAGCCTGACCTGAATCAGTAGGTCAAACACATCAATCTGTCACTTTCCTTATAGGCACCTTGACCGGCTGTTTAAGGTCAGGTGCGCGCGCACACTGTTTAACCGTTTACCTTTAAACTTTATCAAACGTAATGTTACAACGAACACTTGATAGGTCTATCGTAACACTATGCAACGAACTATTGTTATCTTAACTGACACACTGGCGATGACGGATGTACCGTCGAAACATGTCTGAAAGATTAAAGAGAGTCGTTTTGTTTCTTAGGATTATTATTATTATTATTATTATTATTATTATTATTATTGTTATTATTATTATTATTACTATTATTTGTGAATTCGTTCTCAAAACTCCTCGGAGTTACTAACCTTCATTCTCAAGATAAAATTACACCTCAACGAAGTGTTTGGCTGTTCGGTCGCGGGAAAGATATGTATATTTGGGAGCCTGACAACAGGTGTAAAATAAATAAAATCGTTTAACGAGGGTGCATTTACCAGTAAATGCAACAGTGACAAACCTGTGGCCCTCGAAATTCCGGATCGAATTGGAATTTGGAAATGTTGGTTTTTGAGTAGAGAGGAAAACCGGAGTACCTGGAGAAAAACCTCTTGGAGCAATGACGAGAACCAATAACAAACTCAACCCACACGACATACACCGAGACCGGGAATCAAACCCGGGCCACATTGGTGGGAGGCGAGTGCTTTCACCACTACGCCATCCCTCCTCTCGTGCACCATACTCTCTATCTTTAGTTTGGTGGACTGCGCCTCACTCTGAGATGGCTTCGCGTCAGTCAATAAAGCAATGTACTGGGTGTGCTCTAAAATAACATCTTTCTCATAGCCGCTGGGATTTCTCAAAAGGCTTTATCCCGCGAATTAAAGCATGAGTCGTTTTGTCGACACTTACCATTTAGAAACTTTTCAGTAGAAGTTGACACTAGTTTCCAAAAAAAAATAAAAATGGATGGGTCGTCTTGAGACGGGCTGGGAAAAGACCGACGCTTATTAAACTTTGGAGACAAGTTTTCAATCTGGCTGGCTCAGTTACAAGACAATGTCAAACATAGGGTAGAACCGATAGACGAGCTTTGTTTTGTTTTTTCAACTTTGTTGGTCTAAGTCTCCCTAAATAAATAGTTACGGTAACGAGAGAAAAAAAAAAAGAAAAAAAAAAGGAAAGAAAAAAAAAAGACCAAAAGGTAAGGTGCAAACGGGACCTGGAGTCCTGTGCAAGGCACCTCCCAACTAAATCAGTAAAAATCTTGAGAAATGCTTATTAAAACTATTGTTGCCAATGGCACCCACAGTTACGTGCAAGACTCCATGAACATGGTTTGTCGGCTCAAAGAGCTGGTAACGCATGCGCGATTTCAGACATTTCCAAAATAAATCGCTTTCTTAGAAATAAGCCACAAACAGCGGAGATAAACATGGTAAACCAACGCATTTCATATAGACTTGACGTTTCGTATGCTAGGCAACATACACTTTCAAAAGTGACCGTTACAATTTTTTGAAAACTGTTTATATACTTTTTATACAGGGATCTGGAACCGAGATTAAGAAAATCTATCTTAACAGTGAATATGTAAAAGGATACACCTTATTTTCAACTTTTCAATACTGATGTTTACATTAAAAGCTGGCTTAAGTTCTTGGATAAATAAGGTTTCCTTAATTTTGCAATAATAATCGGTTTTGGCCGACGTTAAAATTTGAAAATGATCCCACTTGATGTTGTGTCCAGTGGTTTTAACGTGGCCAGCAATAGCTGATGTGTGGTCATTTTTTAGCGAGGGCTTCAAAGCTATGAAGATCAAAAAGAGCAATTCACGCAAGCTTGACAAGAAATTCAATAATCTGAAGCGTAAGTTTGGAATCGCCAAAGTGTCAAATTTAAAGAACGATGACATCATCTTCAACCATTCCCATCAGGTCTTGACCGAGACCGAAAAGAATGTTTTAGCGCGTGGTTTACGTTTCTGCTTGCCTCCAAAAAACGTTGACAGATAGACAGGGAGCAAAGGAGTCCTATTTGATCGTATTTCCAGTTAAATTCGCCTTACAGTTGCTAAAATCGTTTAACGAGGGTGCATTTACCAGTAAATGCAACAGTGACAAACCTGTGGCCCTCGAAATTCCGGATCGAATTGGAATTTGGAAATGTTGGTTTTTGAGTAGAGAAAAACCGGAGTACCTGGAGAAAAACCTCTTGGAGCAATGACGAGAACCAATAACAAACTCAACCCACACGACATACACCGAGACCGGGAATCAAACCCGGGCCACATTGTGGGAGGCGAGTGCTTTCACCACTACGCCATCCCTCCTCTCGTGCACCATACTCTCTATCTTTAGTTTGGTGGACTGCGCCTCACTCTGAGATGGCTTCGCGTCAGTCAATAAAGCAATGTACTGGGTGTGCTCTAAAATAACATCTTTCTCATAGCCGCTGGGATTTCTCAAAAGGCTTTATCCCGCGAATTAAAGCATGAGTCGTTTTGTCGACACTTACCATTTAGAAACTTTTCAGTAGAAGTTGACACTAGTTTCCAAAAAAAATAAAAATGGATGGGTCGTCTTGAGACGGGCTGGGAAAAGACCGACGCTTATTAAACTTTGGAGACAAGTTTTCAATCTGGCTGGCTCAGTTACAAGACAATGTCAAACATAGGGTATAACCGATAGACGAGCTTTGTTTTGTTTTTTCAACTTTGTTGGTCTAAGTCTCCCTAAATAAATAGTTACGGTAACGAGAGAAAAAAAAAAAGAAAAAAAAGGAAAGAAAAAAAAAAGACCAAAAGGTAAGGTGCAAACGGGACCTGGAGTCCTATGCAAGGCACCTCCCAACTAAATCAGTAAAAATCTTGAGAAATGCTTATTAAAACTATTGTTGCCAATGGCACCCACAGTTACGTGCAAGACTCCATGAACATGGTTTGTCGGGCTCAAAGAGCTGGTAACGCATGCGCGATTTCAGACATTTCCAAAATAAATCGCTTTCTTAGAAATAACCACAAACAGCGGAGATAAACATGGTAAACCAACGCATTTCATATAGACTTGACGTTTCGTATGCTAGGCAACATACACTTTCAAAAGTGACCGTTACAATTTTTTGAAAACTGTTTATATACTTTTTATACAGGGATCTGGAACCGAGATTAAGAAAATCTATCTTAACAGTGAATATGTAAAAGGATACACCTTATTTTCAACTTTTCAATACTGATGTTTACATAAAAAGCTGGCTTAAGTTCTTGGATAAATAAGGTTTCCTTAATTTTGCAATGATAATCGGTTTTGGCCGACGTTAAAATTTGAAAATGATCCCACTTGATGTTGTGTCCAGTGGTTTTAACGTGGCCAGCAATAGCTGATGTGTGGTCATTTTTAGCGAGGGCTTCAAAGCTATGAAGATCAAAAAGAGCAATTCACGCAAGCTTGACAAGAAATTCAATAATCTGAAGCGTAAGTTTGGAATCGCCAAAGTGTCAAATTTAAAGAACGATGACATCATCTTCAACCATTCCCATCAGGTCTTGACCGAGACCGAAAAGAATGTTTTAACGCGTGGTTTACGTTTCTGCTTGCCTCCAAAAACGTTGACAGATAGACAGGGAGCAAAGGAGTCCTATTTGATCGTATTTCCAGTTAAATTCGCCTTACAGTTGCTGCGCGAATTGATCTTCTTTTATATTAGACTCACCCTACGTTCTTGATCAGACAACAAACGAACGATCGTGTTACGCTGCATGTGGCTGTCAACGCTTCTGTTGAAATCTTATCCGCATACAGTAATGAATGTGGGCTTACCACTAGTGGTAGTCTCCTACACAGCCGTTCTTTGCCTCGTCACGCAACGCTCCTCGCCACTAAGAGGAGCGTTGCGTGACGAGGCAAAGAACGGCTGTGTAGGAGACTACCACTAGTGGTGACTAACAGTAAAGAAAGAGACAAGGGAGAAAGCGAATTCGTCAAATTTGAATTCTTCCATAAATCGCTAACAGTTGAATGAAAGTGCCTCATTTTCAGCAAGTGGTGTGGATATAATTTTTCTTTCCTCGGCCTTGAAAAGAAATTAAAAGTAAGTTTCGTGAAATTCAACTTTCGGGGAACGATTGTAAAGCGTTTTAGGTTCGCTTTCGTGCAATGTGGACCGAGGATACCGGTGACGGAGATGCGTCATCAGTTGTTACGGGATGCATTATGCACATGTCATCGGCTTCCCCTGGGGTCGAACCCCGGCTAACCAGGGAGATTGTTAAAATCAGTCAAGCAACTTGGGAATTTCCCGGGGGTCGGGGATCTCTCAAGACAAAGTCCCCTGGGTGAGGTGTTTTCCAGCTGAAAAATCCCCGTGACGTCCTTTTCAAACTTGTGAAATCCCCCACCTCTAATCATTAATCGTAAAAACAATGTCAGATTTTTCCCCTACCTCGGGGAAAGAATCCCATTCATCTCCTTGTATTCCCCCACATATTCCCTGGTTGTCCGGGGGTCGACCCACGGGGAAGCGATGACATGTGCATTATGCGCAAGATCGGGAGGTAATCTTACAGAGTCCGTAACTGTCATTTGAATAATGAGCGATTTCGTTCAGGAGGTTGAGCGATTCGATGTTATCGTCGCTTATAGTACCACTGGACGGCTCGGTGCAAAGGTCGTGACTTACTAGAATCTCCACTAGGTTGCACTATTATAAAGTTGATTCCAGAATCGAGAATGCACGCAAACAAATTCTGTTAATTCATCACCAATTTCTGCCGAGCGATTTGTTTTCCACTTACATTTTTTTACTGTCGTGTCTCTTTATATTGTTGTTGATGCGTTGTCAAAACATATTTGATTGGCTCCGGACCATCAGTTGTTTTGAGATTTGAAGTAGTGACGGTTGATTTCACATCCTCTCGTCATGCGGCATGCTTGACTTCCGTTTCCGTCACCGGTATCCTCCGGTCCACAACGAACTAGTCACGTGGTACTCAGTTTCATCCCTTGTCTCTCTTTACACTCTCGGCACTTCGTGCCTCGTGCGGAAAGCTTCGCTTTCCGGAATCGTCACCCGACGATTGTCACGGATAGGTTTTCAACAGCAGCGTGACCAGCGTAACACGATCACTTGTATGTGGTTTGATCACGTACGGTGATTCGTTGATGTTGATGTTTTTATTTTATTTTTTTTAAAAAAAATTTTTTTTTTTTGCACTGTTTACATAGAAGTACGTTATAAAACAAAATCAGAATAAAGATAAGAAATTAACGAAATTAAGATGTGCACAGTGACCAAAGTAGCAGATGCTTCCGGGTTGGTCACTGCCACGTTGAACTAACTGGCATAGACAATAAGCGTAATGAAAATAATTTTACCCAGAGTAAAGGTGCTAAAGTAAACAAGTATAGGTGGATACATGAATCAAATGAAACAATAGAACAAAGAAACTAAAGTAAACTAAATCAATGTATTCTAGGAAACAGATTGCGAATTTAGCAGATATAGCTTGTATTGTTTGGAAAAGGGGTAATAATATAGTTTTTTTAGATGCAGTGGAATAGTCTCCCAATATATAGCACTGATTTGAATTTAGATTTGTAAACGTCAAAACATTCTGGCACTGCGTCACACTATGTTGCATCATGGTACGTAAAAGTTTAGATTAAACAATGGCGGAATATTGACACAAGAAGAGCAAACACTTTCTTACGGTCACTTTAAAAGTCACGTCTTTGCCGCTGGGTCTTTGCATAAAATATGTTTGCGTACCTTATAAAATAAAAATAATTATTAATTATCACGTGGTTAGTTTAAAGGCCCCCTCCCCCCCCCCCCCCCCTAAAAAATTAATAATAAAATAAATAAATTTAGATGCTCATACACGTAGAAGAATTAGTAGTGATGTCATTGAGCTCATTGAGCTATAAGTACAAGGCATAATGAATTAATTTCTTTAGTTGATGCATGGCATGAGAAAACATTGATGTATACGCAGTTTGCATATGAATAAAAAAGATCGGTACGCGGGGAATTGACGAGTAAAAGGCTAAAAATTTTCTTTCCGCTTCACGTCTGGTATTTTATCCTTGAGCATAATCAGATATTTGCCATTTTTATTAATAATGCTTTAATAATCGCTAGTTTTTACTTGCCTGTGTATTTGCCATTTTTTTTTTTTTTTTCAAACGTTCATTTCTATGCAGTACTTGCGTTCAATTAACCAGGCGAAGCTGGGATAAAAAACAAACCACCAGTCATTAAAATGTGAGAATTGCGCCTAACTGATCTACTGACGCGAAAACGTGTGTAAATATTCTAAAAAAAAAAAAGGAGGGAAAATTAATAAGATAGATGTATTAGCTAAAGAAATCTAATATTTAGTTCGCCATTTATCATTGGCGCTACACCGTCAGAAATTGTCGTGGAAGGGTGGTTGCAAGAATGAACCGATTCGTTCGCCCCGATAGGGCGATCTATTTCATTTTAGGAAGAACAGAATGGTTCATTTTTTTCCTGCCCGAGTTTTCTTTCTTTCTAACTTTATGAAAAACGTACTTTGTCTAGTTCCAAGATTTTTGTTTCTTTTGTCCCATTGTACATGGTTATCCTTGGAGTCTCCGTTAATCGATTGTTAAGCCTGGTTTCCATATAATCTTAATGGTCTGCGATCTGTCTGCGATCGGTCTGCGACATGATCGGCGCCATGATCGGCGATCGGTCTGCGACACGTTGCAGACATATGGAAATATGTGTACTCAGCGTCTGCGGCGGCTGCGATCGGTGATCGGGAAAATAGAAACTAGTTCTACTTTCCCGATCACCGCGATCGTGAGTCGCAGACCGCCGCAGACGCCGGGGACACATGTTTCCATATGATCTTAACGTGACGCAGACCGATCGCCGATCATGGCGCCGATCGTGTCGCAGACCGGTTAGTTCAGTGGTAGAGCACCGGACTACAATGCGGGAGGTCGCGGGTTCTAACCCCGGCCGGACCAAACACTCAGGGTGAGGAGAAAGTGCTGCCTTTGTAATGACATCTGCAAATGGTTAGACTTTCTAGTCTTCTCGGATAAGGACGATAAACCGTAGGCCCCGTCTCACAGTACTTTCACTTAATCTGATTCTGTGGGACGTAAAAGAACCACTAGGGACGTAACAAAACTCTGGCTGTGACCACCCCTAGTGTCTGTCCTAGATATCTACCTTACGGGGGCACTCATTAGTTACCTCATTAATTGTAAAACTGCAACTAGCAGTCTGGTCAAGTCTTCCGGCCAGTGATGTAAACTATCCCTGAAAAGCCCCGATGGGGAGAGGATAAGTATGTATGTATGTTTGTATGTATGTATGTATGTAACATATGAGCAAAAAAAAATAGCACCGACCGAAATTAGTTAAAAACCATCTAATAACCCTTGTTTTATTGCTGCTTTTTGATGTTAGCGCCTTTATTTTCAAAAATTTCCGTTCAAATTTTCTCTTTTTCGGTCGGAAAGCGCGATAGTAAAAGCTCCAAATGGAGCAACACAACATTTACACAAATTGCTGAGCCTAACTTAGCCAAGCTATTTGCGCTGATCTCAACAACGTAAGGCTAGTTACCCTGTGCTCAAGTTCCGCTACTGTATATCTTTAACACTCGTGGAAATCAGTAAAGTAAGCTAGTGTCCCAGATATCCGGCAATAAAATGGAAAATCAAAGGGAAACGAGTTTCTGTCAAAGGTAACAAAACTGAGTGGCTTGAGATGGCCTGTGAATGCCGCAACTGAAGGTAAAAGAAGTCACTGAAATTTATCACTGCGGCGAAAGAATTGCGAAAGAATACCAGTCTGTAGCCGTTCATTCAGTTCTACATCAAAGTTAGTGCTTTCTCTGATTACTACTAAAATCAGAGTGAAGTTAACAGCGAACCGTATTTGAAAGGCTTCATCTACGGCCTCGGTTTTGCACAGGACCAGTATAGTAAACAACTGAACGCCAAAAGAATTTGCTGATCAGAAGCTTTCGTTTTAATCATAAAACTTGGGCACCCAGCGAGCCAAATCAACCTCAAGCTGTAGACAGACATTTTAAGAAACCTTATGGGGAATGAAGTCCGTTGAAAGTGATATTTTCGTTAGCTAGAAGAATTTGATCTGTTCTGATTCCTTAGCTGAAAATATAATTGCCCGAAAATGTTAGGGAGAAAACTCTTCCTTTGAGAAAATACTAGCTGAAATGAACTTTCCACAAACATTTTAGGGAACTATTTTCTTTCCGAAAATTTTAGCTGACGTTTTTGACTGCCAAAAACAGCAAATACGACCTTTCCGACAACCTTAGGGGCTATGATTTCAGTGATTTTACCATTGCGAATCTTTTAGGCCACGTTTTAGTACGAAAATCCGAGTGCACTCTTTAATTAAATTTTCTCCTGAAACTATATGGGGGTCATCGACCGCATTATGACAGTAACCATTGGAAACTACAACCCAAAAGATTTTCTGTCAATGGTGAAACTCGACGATCGATACTCGTGCACAGGCGAGAAAGTCAGACTGAGCAACTTTTCACAGCAGCAATAAAGCAAACATGTCAAACATTGTCACAGAAAATGTGCAACAGTTCCCATGGAAGAGAGAGAGTGTCTGACATTGTGAGTTGTCATTGTCTGCAGCAGTCGATATTTGTTTATTTGACGTGCGTCTGGTTTCAGGCGACCATCTGAGGAAGCAGAGCAGAATTCTGTAAAAGACGCTCGAAAATATAGACAGCGGGGCGGCTCATCCGTCTTGAATACCATCATCCGGTATTTAGTTCCCCAAGGATTGCTAAACCCTTCACTGACATTTTATCAGATGATCGTGCCAAAATTCGAAATGCCCGGAAAACGATGCGTAAAAAAGTAAACGAAATTAGATGGCCCTTCATGGAAATGTCATTGACCGATCGATTGCTTTGTGCATGTATTTTTTCTTCCATATACATACGCGTGCTATCGGAAAGGGAAATAAATGTCATAGATATCATGAACTAGTAAACTTGTATGGGAGTATGCCATAAAAATGGTCCGAACATTCTAACCGATTTTTTTTGGTTGTGTTCGGACAAATTGAACTGATATACACAAAGTTACCGTCCCTTTCTCGATTAAAATCAAACAAAGCATATATTAAAACACCTGAAACTCTTTAAGAATATTTTAGTCTACCTACCAGCGCTGGAAAAACTCCTGCGTCCAACTCCACAAACAACGATGACTTCTTCAAGTGCTGCTTTTCCTTTGGTGCCTCGCGTCCTTTAATAAGAAACGGAAATTTTATTCACAATGCTAAATTTTAGGGCAGGCAGGCATTAAGATGCATCCGATCTTACAACTTCCTTCAATCGGTCTTGACAACGGCTTTTATAGGGTTTTTTTCTGCCTATAGCGTGACGCATAACGTTGCCATTATGCAGGCGTTGCGTAAATGAATCCGAGCCAAATTAACGTGCTATGTACAGTTTATAGGTACACGGCAAAGTTCTTGGAGTTTGCGATAACAGAATTTGAATTCATCCACAAGAAGAAAATCAAGAGCATTAAAGTTGTGTACGACGCAAAATGACTTGTGTACCACTCAAAATAAGAAGTGCTCTACGGCGCAAACTTGTTGCACTGACTACGCAAGAATATGTTCCATGCTAGGCAAAAATAAGTTGTTGCACGTTACTTGGCAAAAATAAGTTGTGATACTACGCAAAATAGGTCGTATACTGGGAAAAATAAATCTTTTACTACGCAAAATTAAGTTCTTTTTCAAACTTGAGGTGCGTCAAATTCACAACCATTTGTTTGGTTTTGGAAAGGCAGAATTGCCCTCCACATTTTGACTGCTTTTTAAAAGGCTACAATGGCTGCTAAGCCTTTCTTAAACACGTTAAACAAAATTTCAAAACCGCAGCAAAACGTGTGTTTTTTTTATTTATTTCAACTGGTAAAATTATTTCGTGCGGACATGCAGTAGCGGAAGTGGAGAACTATCCCACGTATCATACTCTCGCATCGCACGTCGCAACCATGATTACAACAAAAATCTGCTCACAGAAGAAAGTGGTGAATCTACCATGAAAAAGTAAAGCAAGGAGTTTGTCATCACAAAGTGGACAGGCTTGTCGCATCTCCTATCTAAAAAAATATATTCTATCCCGCAAATATGCGGGCGCAATGGTTTGAGTACAGTTTACAAGTACATGTAGCGTACGTGAACGGGTTGTAATAGTTGTCAAATGTGTGGCAAACACACAACCCTTACTTTGCGGAGTGACAACTAGAACTGACTGATGTCGCTAAACTGACATTTGATGTCCAGAGAACAATTAGCATTGCAGCGGGGGAAGCCGAGTTGGAAGCACCGGTAAGCTAAGCCGTAACCCGAGACGAAAATTGTTACCGAGACAAATTGTACTGATCAGTCAACTTTCATCCTGAGAGATATGACGACTGGAGGAGTGTAGGTTCGTCCACTTCTGCAAAAATTTGTAAATATCAAGATATCTGAACGTCTGAGTTCCGCTAAAATCAGAAAAGTATTATGTTGAACCAAGATCGTTTCGAAAAATATTTCGAAATTCGGTTTCAGTTTTACCTAGTGGGAAGAACAACATCTAGGGAACTAACTCAGATCAACTAATTAAAGAATTGAACTGCATGCGAAGGTGTCGCAACGCAAGAACGAACTTGGATTTTGCGGTACAGAGTACATGGGGGAATACAAAATAGAGTCAGTATAAACTAAGTGATTTTATTGGCAATGGCATTAAACTTTGGAAAATGTGTGCTAATGTATTTCATGGAATACGTTTCGCGCCGTTTTAAATCCAAAATGAAAGGAACGCTATCAAACTGTAACGATGAGATTACAGACTTGGACACTCAGTCTTCCCTTAGGAAAAAACGTATCCCAGCCGGTCATTTCGTGCTTTGCGGTGTACTGTCATAAAAAAAATTGCCCCGAGACTTTCTAGCTCTTAAACTAAAACAACAGTCTAACCGTTTAGATTTTTAAAAGAAGGAAATCCCAGACGGTCTCCAAACGAGCGATACAGACAAAGAGAGAGACCGCGGTTTATTTACGTTATATGAAAGGAAAAGCAACGTTGTGCTTGGTTATTGGTTTTCACATGTATTCATATTAAAATTCGTGAATATGGAACAAAGAAAATCGGCCCCTCTGGACATGCGATCCAAATTATCATAAAATTTGGTGAGCTTTTGCTTAGAATTTCGCCAAGAATTAACAATGGTTTGCGAAGCTCATCAAACACTCGCCACTTTCATCACTGCGTCCAAACACCTCGAAGACTGTTCAAAAAAACTCGGCTGTGCCTCGTTTTTTCGACCCACTCCTCAGTGTTTATCATCTTCTTCATGATTTCATAAATTATTTGTCAGTCACACAACTCAAGAGAAAAAGTTAAATTAATCGACGCATCCGAAACAAGATTAGTCGTAGAACAATTTTCGCGACCTTGAAAGGTACGAACACAACAACAAACGCTTTGGAAAATCAGTAGCAATTTGTGATTAGTTTAGCCAGCAGAACAAACCAGCGCGGCGTCTGGCCGGTTCAGTGAACACGCTACGCATCTCCAGCCGAAAAGTGACACTGCTAACAGTTTACTTGCTCTGTCCCTTATTTCTCTGGTGGGAAGCTGTTGCGTGAACTTCTAAACTAGTGGTGGTTACAGAACGCGTTGATCAAGGTCTAAACGCTAAGCCGTAACCCGAGACGAAAATTGTTACCGAGACAAATTGTACTGATCAGTCAACTTTCATCCTGAGAGATATGACGACTGGAGGAGTGTAGGTTCGTCCACTTCTGCAAAAATTTGTAAATATCAAGATATCTGAACGTCTGAGTTCCGCTAAAATCAGAAAAGTATTATGTTGAACCAAGATCGTTTCGAAAAATATTTCGAAATTCGGTTTCAGTTATACCTAGTGGGAAGAACAACATCTAGGGAACTAACTCAGATCAACTAATTAAAGAATTGAACTGCATGCGAAGGTGTCGCAACGCAAGAACGAACTTGGATTTTGCGGTACAGAGTACATGGGGGAATACAAAATAGAGTCAGTATAAACTAAGTGATTTTATTGGCAATGGCATTAAACTTTGGAAAATGTGTGCTAATGTATTTCATGGAATACGTTTCGCGCCGTTTTAAATCCAAAATGAAAGGAACGCTATCAAACTGTAACGATGAGATTACAGACTTGGACACTCAGTCTTCCCTTAGGAAAAAACGTATCCCAGCCGGTCATTTCGTGCTTTGCGGTGTACTGTCATAAAAAAAAATGCCCCGAGACTTTCTAGCTCTTAAACTAAAACAACAGTCCAACCGTTTAGATTTTTAAAAGAAGGAAATCCCAGACGGTCTCCAAACGAGCGATACAGACAAAGAGAGAGACCGCGGTTTATTTACGTTATATGAAAGGAAAAGCAACGTTGTGCTTGGTTATTGGTTTTAACATGTATTCATATTAAAATTCGTGAATATGGAACAAAGAAAATCGGCCCCTCTGGACATGCGATCCAAATTATCATAAAATTTGGTGAGCTTTTGCCTAGAATTTCGCCAAGAATTAACAATGGTTTGCGAAGCTCATCAAACACTCGCCACTTTCATCACTGCGTCCAAACACCTCGAAGACTGTTCAAAAAAACTCGGCTGTGCCTCGTTTTTTCGACCCACTCCTCAGTGTTTATCATCTTCTTCATGATTTCATAAATTATTTGTCAGTCACACAACTCAAGAGAAAAAGTTAAATTAATCGACGCATCCGAAACAAGATTAGTCGTAGAACAATTTTCGCGACCTTGAAAAGGTACGAACCACAACAACAAACGCTTTGGAAAATCAGTAGCAATTTGTGATTAGTTTAGCCAGCAGAACAAACCAGCGCGGCGTCTGGCCGGTTCAGTGAACACCCTACGCATCTCCAGCCGAAAAGTGACACTGCTAACAGTTTACTTGCTCTGTCCCTTATTTCTCTGGTGGAAAGCTGTTGCGTGAACTTCTAAACTAGTGGTGGTTACAGAACGCGTTGATCAAGGTCTAAACGCCCTAACTCAACATAGCCGAAGACGTGATCCGAAATATAATTTTCCCCACGTAGGAAGTGTGTTCTTGTTACTGGCCTCCCACTTGTTGATATTTCATCACAGTACTAAAAGCTTCCTTCGCCGCGTTGGATACACATGTTTTAGGTGACACATCTGTGTTTACACAATTTGATTTTCAAATTTTGCTGTCCCCAAACTCTCTTGATTTGCTGCATAGGCAATATTTTTAAGTTTCTGTTTGTTTTTTCCACGAGTCAAGACTACGAAGATGGAATACGAAATGTTTCTTTTATTGTATACAGGCTTGAGTAACCGAAAACTAAAAGATAGATAGATAGATAGATAGATAGATAGATAGATAGATAGATAGATAGATAGATAGATAGATAGATAGATAGATAGCCTTTATTTTAAAACGATAAGTATTAAAGCTACATGAGCTTGTGGGGTCGTTTGCAACTAACTAATCACTAAATAAACTAAAAAACTAAAAACTAGGGGTATATACAGAAAGAACGTAGCGGTAAGGATAATTTGATATTTCAGTAAAACTAGCTTAAAGATATTTACAAAGAAAGAAGCGATTGTCTATAAAGTTAAACATTATTTATAGTGAGTAAAGAACTAGTTAAGATCGACGAACACGACATACATGAGTGAAAAAGTGTTCAGTTTCATTTATTACCACCAATGTGGGGCTTTGTATTGCCACTGGGCGACTTGGAAAAAAAAATAAAAATTTGTTAGTGGAGGAGTCCATCCCGCGTCCGTTTGAACTTCCATTATAGCTATAATGAAAAATCGGAAGATAACTCCTTGAATCAAACTGAATCACACTTTTGACCTTGGCCTAAAATTGGTCCAAAAGTTGTTTATTGTTCAACGTGGTAGGTACAACAATAATGAAATGTTTTATCGTTTGATTCACGATGTCGTCACCAGAGATCAATCAATTTTCGTTTAACCAGCTGAAATAATTAGCCGCAACAGCAAGCGTATCACAAAATAGCAATTTGATTGAGAGAACATGCCTCAACCTGGTGCAACGAACACTTTGCGCATTACGGCATTGAAAAACATTGCTAACATGTTATTTCATCTGTTCCATATTTGAGAGTTCTCTGGCGGAAAACTGCAACAATTAAATTGCAAACACTTGCGGAATGCATTCCGGTCATGGTTAAAAGAAGATCAGATGATTTGGTCACCCGTTGAGCCCTTTCCAAACGGACTCGCAATGAAGTAGTCGCAAAGTTTCCTCGCACGTACACGCAAGTCGCAAAAAACCCATTTCATTGGCTAATAGGTTGCTATAACAACGAATGGACGTCACTCAAGGTTGGGTGGCCACACGGTGAAAAACTTGCGTCGACTTGCGGGAAAATTTGATCTCGACCAAAGTGAGCGCAAGTCATCGCAAGTCAACGCAAGTGCACGCAAGCTGTGGCCAAACGGAGTCGCAAGTAGAACCAAGTTTTCAACTTGCGTCTACTTGCGGGTCCGTTTGGCCAGGGCTTTACCGTTAACTGTGTTCAGGAGCCCATAACTAGGAGCGTACAACTCCCATACTAAGCCTATGTTACGGCATTTTACAGACCGATCTATCTTTATAGCATCTTTTCCCGCGAAAAAGGGCAGCGAGGGTGCCACAGAACAGTAGTTTTAATGAGCGAAACACAAAGGCTCTGCACGTGCAGAATCTTGTGGCACGTGCAGCGACTTGTGATTGGTCATCGGGGTTCCTGCGGGAATCCGATATTGGCGGGAAATTCAATCTAAAAATAAATTGGTCTGTGAAAACGCCGTGACAGGAACATAGGGTAGTTATACGCTCCTACGCTCCTGTGTGAGGGATGGGCTCCTGCTGTTGTTGGGGTGGAGGAGGGTGAATTGTTTGATTGGTAATCCCCATTACGTTCAGTCGAGAAACTGTTCCCTTTGTTGTCCACTGCTCAGTCTACCGACCTCCTGTTATGTTTCTTGATCGTGGGCAGCCATGCTTCTGAAATTTTCGATTACATTATCCCTGTTGGTGTTGTCAAGGTAATTCTTTAGTGGATAGCTTCCTTGACACTAGGGTTGTACCCATGCGAGTCTCGATTTTCGATAAACAGCCTTCAAAGACACGACTAAGCTCGTTTTCTATGATGCACCATAGCACGTCTTGCACTAACACATCTCAAGGACGCGCAAGGATACTAATTTATTTCAAGAGTTACAGAAAAGCTGCAATTTTTTTTACTTTTTGCACTTGAAGTTGTTTTTGTTGCGGCTTAGATCGTGCACAGTTATAAGTGGGTTTTATTAGCCTGCAGTGCAGGCGTTATTTTGTAACGGAACGCACGACAGACCAGCTTTTCGATGCCGCCATCTTGGATTGTTCCTTAAGCGGTAGAGGATTGGAGCAGAGGGCGAAGGGGTGTGAGGTTAAGGGGTTATGTGGGGTTAGGTGTAAGGCTAGGTGTGGGGCACTTTTTCCTCGCCCCAACCCTCCACAGTTTGTTAGCAAATCCAAGATGGCGGCCTACGCCTGCACTGCAGGCTAGGGATTTATTCGCATTTTCTCTCTCTTTAAGAAAACTTCAATTTTTTTAAGTATAGTCTGTGTGAGTATTAAAGCAATCTGATAGTAAGAGCCTGCCAAGTTACTAGTTTACTAAAGCACTTTCTTGCTTTGTTTTTCTTTCTATGTCTATAAGACAAAGACTGCTGAACTTAAGTACTCATCTTTATATTTTTGAACTCGTTGCCACGAACTTAACTTCGGGTCATTTTGGCCACGCTTAGAGCGCTTTTTACCGGACGGATTCGTCTGGATTGTAGCTTGCGTTAGTAAAGCTAGTGGAAGCCACCTTATTTGTTGATCCACAGTGAGAAATCCATCTTGTGACTATCAGCTTGAGAACGTAGACACCAAGTCAAAGACATATGACTCTCATGCCAATACTTCAAGAAGGCTGTTTACGAAACCTCTAACGTGTTTATTACAGAAATCTCTGCGTTTTTCTTTTCCTAGCTATCCGATACCGGAAGAAAATATTTGACGTCGAACTCGACGAGCTAAAGAGAACACATCCCTGATTTTGTTCCGGTCGCTAGGACTTTACAACCCCCGGAAAAATCTGGCCGGGAACGCGGGCTTTGTAGTATTTCAAAACGTTGACTGTTCGATATAAAGTAGATTGGAGAGCAAAAGCTAAAACTCAGTTCAATGCTTTTGTTGTATTGAAAACAAAGGATAAAAAGATGTTTTATTTCCACAGCATAAGCGAATTCAAGTTTGCCATGACTCAGGAAGCTCTTCCACAAAAACAGAACCATGTAACTTGTCATAAAAATGGTACTGTATAAAGTCTTACTAAAACTAGTGGTAGCCATCTTGTTTGTTGCATGATTCAAAAAGAAATCCACTGATCTTGTGACAATCAGCTTCAGAACTTAGAGACGGGTCAAAGACATATCTTATGACTATACTTAAGTCTGTTTATGATACCTTAAGCGTGATTATTACAGAAATCTCTGCGTTTAATTCTTTCCCTAGCTATCCGATACAGGAAGAAAAAGATTTGGCGTCGAACTCCCGAGTTGGAGAGAACAGATCCCTCATATTGTTCGTCAAGACTTTACAACTCCCGGAGAAATCTGTCCAGAAACGCGGGCTTTGCAATATTTCATGTTGCGCTGTTTATTAAATTGTGCAAGTTTGTTGTAACGTTTGAGTCTCTGTAAGCATTTCAATAACAGAATCTGCAAAAATAGAACTGTAACTAGCCATAAACTGAAATAGTACTGTAACGTGGCCTCAATCTTGTGACTATCAGGTTCCGAACTTTGTTACCAAGTAAAAGACATATGACTATCGTGCCACTGTGTTTGTTCTAACTCAGTGTTGAGTCTCTATAAGCATTTCAATTACTGAATCTGTAATTGAAATATTGTTTGTTTGTAGAAATCTGTTCATTAACCGGCTGTCTAGCTTTCGAGTTCTGAAGAGTGACCTTTCAAATGAAAGCATAACACAATGTGGCCCTAACTCTTCCGTGTATGGATGAAATCTTTTAGTGTCACCATTTAAATGAAGGTATTTTGAGTTTTCCTCTCCCGTAAACAGCAATTCTCAGACATTTGATTCTGTGGCTCGAATCAGCGGCCCTTAGTAGTCCCCAGTTTCTGTGCAGGGCTCTGTCCTAAGAAAGCATGGCATTGAGTTGCGATGAAAAACTAAAGAATTCCTGGATCTGACGTCACCTCATACATTTGCCTGTACTGGAAAATCTCCAAGTTTGTTGTCGAAGGAGCAGCAATTTCGTTTTAAGTCCGAAACAAGGCCAGATTGCCATAATATGAATTTCTAAAGTCGAGGCAAGTTTGGATTGGAAAACTTACCGACTGCTGATTAAAATTGTCTGCGACTAATTCGACTGATTAGATCGTAAAGAATCAAAATGGAACAAACTAACTAAGCTTACACATGTAACATGCCTTTAAAATCCATTAACGACTCATTTGAAAGACTGGAAGCGGTATCTCAATTATCTTGCATAAATGTTCTCGACTTAGCAAAAATTAAACCTCAATGCTTTTGTTACACTGAAAGCAAAGGCTAAAAAGATGAAAGTGTATGTTTAATGATATTTCAACACAGTATA
Organism: Pachyseris speciosa; assembly: GCA_016490735.1. Taxonomy (NCBI): domain Eukaryota; kingdom Metazoa; phylum Cnidaria; class Anthozoa; order Scleractinia; family Pachyseridae; genus Pachyseris; species Pachyseris speciosa. The sequence goes on along the minus strand of JAEMWC010002261.1, from coordinate 11,812 downwards.
AGGGAATTCAAACTTACACTATGACTCAGCTATATATAACTATATATTGCTTTTGCGTGAAAATAGAACTGTAACTTGTCTTAAAATAGTACAGTAACGTGTTAACTAATACTAGTGGTACTCACCATCTTGTGACTATCAACTGTTCAGAACTTAGTCACCAAGTTAAAGACATAAGACTATCATGCAAATACTTAAAGTTGTTCCTAGCTGTCCGATACCGGAAGAAACAGATTTAGCGCCGAACTGTGGCTACCGAGCCGGAGAAAACACCTTCCTTATTTTGCCCGCCGCCAAGACTTTACAAGCCCCGGAAAAATCTTTCCAGAAACAAGGGCTTTGCAGTATTTCATGTTACGGTGTTTTATATGTATTTAATTGTACAAGTTTGTTGTCCGACTTTTGAGTTTCTGTAAGTATTCCTGGATCCGAGGTCACCTCGTACGTCTGCCTGTCGAAAATCTCCAACGGTTTGTTTTCGAACCAGCAGCAACATGTCGTTTAAAGTCCGAAACAAGGCCAGATAGCCATCTGAATACGAATTTCGAAAGCCGAAACAAAAATGACTGATTGCTGATTAAAAATTGTCTGCAACTTCAATCTGCTAAAATGAAACAAACTAACTAAGCTTACAAAATATGCCCTTAAAAATCCATTAACGATCTCATTTGAATCACAGGACTGAAACGATATCTCAATTACCTTGCATACATGTTCTCAACCTAGTACCCCTTCAAACATAAACTATTGAAATTGAACAGTTCTTTCTTGAGGTGCTGTTTATCATGCTGTACAAAGTGGTTTTAACTTCTGAGACAATAAGGGTTAAAAAAAAAAATTCCAAAAAGGAGACTGATCGATAAAATGAAATCTGCGGACAAGTACTTTCTTAGCTGTAGCCTTTTTGTAGTTCAGTTCTTCATGGTCGTCTTTTGACCACGCAAATAAAAGCTACTGAGAAGTTGACTGTCACGAGGTGCTATTTATTATGCTGTACAGGGTGGTTACACGTTTTGAGTCTGTGGATGCAATCTTCAAGGGTCGCAATTCAGATGACAACTGATTGAGCTGTACTTTCGTGTCGCACTGTTTATAATGCTTTACAAGGTAACTCAATCGTTTAACACTGTATTACTACATCCTATACACCAAGATTTTAATTCGAATGAAGACTATTTGAGCAGAACTTACCCGGCTGTGGAACTATAGAGAGGTCAGTGATTCCAACTTCCGAGTCTGTGGTTAAAATCATTTTAGGCTGACCATTCAGGAAAAAGTTTATTGAGCAGAACTTTCTCTCATGTGGTGTTGTATTCTGGTACTTGATGTAAGGTTTCCAAGAAAAGTTAGAGGCGCTGCATATTTTTATGTTGTTGTTTGAATTGACTTTCGTTTGCGGTGATGTTAAACATACAAAACACGGAGGCACTGATGACGCGTGAAAGCAGGCGCAATATCAGACTTACCTCTACCAAAGAAATTGTTCCAAATCAATTTCGTAAATCACATCGGCTCGTCCAGTTCCTTGGAGATAAAAAATAAAATAAGTGGAGGAGGACAAATGCTTGTTTACCATAAAGGTTGTAGCTGTGGTGGCAACGAAACTGCAGACTTTCATCACAGTTGTCTCTGGCGTCCGATATGATATTGACAACACTAGGCATCAAAATGAGTGACAATAACAGCAAATGACCACTTAAAAACACGAACATAAAATCAGTAACGTGCCAAGTAGCATGACACTTTTGCGACCCTTATTAAACCCAATTTTCAGCTTATTTTCATAGTTTTTTTTTTTGTCAGCTTTACTTTACTTTCTTTTAAGGTTTACGTTCAGTTCATAGATAGCACAGTTTCAGTGAAGTAAAACGCGTTGTAGGAGTGGTGTCAATTGTTTTAAGCTAGTTTTTAAGTTTGGAGACAGAACGTAACAGTAATAGCAAACAAGGGAAACGAAAAGAATTATATTTTCTGGGGAAATGTTTTTTGAATAACTGCGCGAAACGCAATGGTAATGGATTTATATACCGCATATATCACATAGTTTCACGGCGGTTAACAATTATTCTCTAGGATGAGATCGGACGTCAGCCTGTAAAGGCGTAGCCTCCTTCGCAGACGTCTTTGGGCTCGTCACGCGTTCCTTGCCCACGAACGTCTGCTGAACTGAACTGCCACTTTCGTTCGTCGCGATTAGCCAATCATAGTTCGTTTTCCAATTTTTTGAAAGTAGGACTTCGATCCCGGGATTATTTTCACAGACGATGCACGTAAATCGGGTGTCGATTTCCATTCTTACGCAGCTCGTTATTGGTTTGTTCAAAACAAAGGCTAACCGCCGGCGAACGGAAGTGGCAGTTCAGTTCAGCAGACGTTCGTGGGGAAGGAACGCTTGACGAGCCCAAAGACGTCTGCGAGGGAGGCTAGTAAAGGCGCCTCTGGCAGGCGTTATCAGTCCATATTTGATCTCACCCACCAACCCACCCACCCAGCCACCCAGCCACCCATCCAACACACACATGAATGCTATAGACAGAAGAAAGATAGAGATAGACCACCACACCGGAAACTCGACATCTCCTACTCTTTTCGAAACTTGGCACGGAATACATGCTCTGGATTAGGGCGATAATCTGATTAAGTAAGCTAACACTGAATTGTTTCGTGAAGATGTCAATAAAAAGGAACTTTTTTAACACTATCTCTTGGTGAAAAGAAGTCAGGTGTAATGGTTAGGGAAAACTTGAAAGACTTAAATTCTGGTTAAAAAAAATCGTCATATGTTCTGTCGTTTTACATGAAATGTTTTGCGGGGATTTTATTTTGAGAAGTGGCTTCTATCACTTGTGTTTTACGGGAATTTACGAATGCATATTTTTGCGATTCGCACAATGGCAATGACATCCTTAAAAACGGCTGTGAAGGAGACTACAAAGAAACCATATTTTAAGCATTTTGCCTGAACAAGTCTGTTAACTTTCTCCGTAGGTAAGCGAACAAAATCCTGAACCTCATGAAAGTGTCATTCTGTTTATCATGACAATTCCCTGCGTATCTTTGAGCCTATGGTTAATGGAGTTCCTTTCTTTGCGTGTATAGTTTAAAACCGATTAATTCTCTTGCCTATCTTAGATGTATTTCTAATTAAATCAAAAGACGCAGATGCTGTCTTTCTTTAATTATTCCTTCCCTCCTTTCATGATTTCTCGGTAGTAAAGAGCACATTTTTCTCCCCTCCATCTATCTTTATAACGCTCATCATACAAATCAAATTAAGAATGATCCTCGCAGTTGTGAACGCAATTTATGCAATTGCGGAAAGAAGCCTGTAAAAAGTTTAGGACTTCAACGGGGTTTGAACCCGTGACCTCGCGATTACCGGTGCGATGCTCTAACCAACTGAGCTATGAAGCCACTGACGTTAGGAGCAGGTCAATTGTGGGTTCATATGTTCCCGTGAAAGAAATGAGTGTGATACATGAAATAAATCATACATGAACTGCGGAAATGAAATCAAATGAAGAATGATCCTCGCAGTTGTGAACGCAATTTATGCAATTGCGGAAAGAAGCCCATCATACAGTTGATCAAGTCCCGGCCACCATCTCCCTCTGGCTCCCTTGATTAGCTACTTTCGCTGCACTTGCTTAATTTCATTTCAAAATTACGATAACAGAATATATTTTTGGACGAGGGAGAGAGAGAACAAGTCGAACAATCAGGCTCCGCGGAGCAAGTTTGCAAGTGGGGGGGGGGGGGGCTCACTTCGAACTCCGTTAGCGTGAGTCAGCAAGGGGGTTCGGGGGCATGCTCCCCCGGAAATTTTTTAAATTAAAGTCCTTTGAAATGGCTAGAAATGTATTAAAAACTAACGTGGTGTAGTGACACTCACATACTTTCAGCAACGAAAAGCGAGGTTTTAAAACAAGAATTTAATTACCTTTTCGCTCAACTAATCATAACGGCTGGCAATTAGTAACGTACCCACAAAGCTCAACTCAACACTCGATTACCCCTCCCCCTGCGCGGTGCCCGACAATGACGGCATGGACTTACCAAGGTTAACAGGCTTGACAATTAATGCTTAGTAACTCGCTAAACTAGCCATCACGTGGGTTAATCGCCCGGGGATGGCCCTCCATCAACCAAATTTACATTTTACTGATTTGAATCAGACAAAACCAAAACCGTTCTTTTCAATTCCTTTCGCTCTATGCCGTTGCTCCCTTCCCCATTTTAATTTATCTCAACTAATATTTTTTTCAACAGAAGAGCTTTACTTTGAGACTTTTTCAGCGTCACAATGCTACCAATGTCTGCCCAGCTGCAACCGCTATCGATTCCTTACATAAAATACACCTTATTCCAAAATGGCGGCCAATTTATTATTCTTTTATCTGCATGTTAATTAGCCCTCTTTGCCTCGTCAGCATGTATAAAATACAAAACAATTTTGAAGTGAAAATGAGGAAAAGAGGGCTGATTAACATGCAAAGAAAAGAATAACAAATTGGTCGCCATTTTGGAATAAGGTGTATGCACTCGTATTTTGCGAGGTTCCTAGTTCTGCCGATGATCATTTATTGCTAAATTTAAACTCTCAAGTTTAAATTTAATGCAGAGTTTCTCTTGCTAGACTCGCATCTATTAAGCCTGTGGACTTCTTTAGGTGCTATCACAAGCGAACACCCTTGAAATTGTATGAAAATCCATGCTTGTAACTGTGTGGAGGCGGTTTTAATTAATGTGACACGTTTATTCTCGTTAAACGAGTCAGTTTTAATTTCAACAATGCTTCTGATCGCTGTGTCAAAAATATTGCAGCCGTTTGTCTCTATTCTAATCATAAACTGTGCTAAGCTACTGTTAGTATTAGCTTACTATAGTGACAAGATGTAATTTTTAATTAATTCGACGTTACCGCGATCGACTCGCTGCTGCAATTGTCAATCGTAATTACACTTATTAAAAAGAGAAGTAACACGTCTTATGCAATTGAAATGTGCTACAGTAATGGGAAAACAAATATATACATATATATATATATATTTACCAATAGCTGTGGGTAGCAGTGCAGCTCAGCTCCTCCACGTAGGAATGTAATATGATATCTAATAATCGGCTGGCTTTTTTTTTTTTAATAGATTTAACCTTGGCTCTCTCTCTTGTTCTGATCCTATTGGCACTTTCCAATATCATTATATCCAGTACCATGTTTGAAAAATCAAGAAAAAAACTAACCAATCAAATTCGCTTAAACAACATGACTTAATGTAAGGGAGAAGCTAGCTCAGTTGCTTGCTAAAAATAGAAAAAATAGACAATAGGTCGTCGCGTCTTTTTAAGAAACGCGAAGCGTTTTCTTTTTTGAGGAGCGGGCTGATTTGGGGGTTGGTTTGGCTCTAGTTGGGGACAAGTTATGAAACGTAAACGCTGTTTTTGCGCATTCATTTGTAGCTCAACAACCAGCACCAACTTGTGCAACTGACGATACGGGAGCGAGGAGCTTTCAAATATGTTAATCAGGACAGTTGCCAACCTACGTCTCACGTTTCACCTCGACCGCTAAAAGGTTCCCTTGGGTAGTAATTCGACCTAATGGCCTGATTGTTTTAGAAAAATAGTTTAATATATTTTGAGAGGGGCTTTTTTGATGAGAATTTTAGCTTGTTTTACTGCAATGCACGTAAACAAGGCTTTAATGAAAATCACACGTAAAAGCCGCGGAGGAGAGTCTTGAGTGAGAGAGCGATGGAAAGCAAAAAAGGCTGGTGTTGCCCACCAGCACCGACTCTGGAGACATAAAATTATCGCATTTTACAACTGAAAGCGATCTATTTCGCACCAACATTATAGACGTTGGGCGGCCGACTTCTGGAATGCTGCAGTGGCATTTTTCACATCTCTCCACAAGTCAAATTCATTTTTTTTTTTCTTTAATTTCGAGTAGCTGAGTGTTCAAGTGATGGCACATCAATACATTCTTTAATTGAAATTGGCTCTAACCTGAACTAGGCTTGCAAGACGTTTCGACTTACCCCTCAAGTGTTCCTCGGTGAATGTTAACGATGCCCGTTTATATGCGACATTCAGAAATAACGCACTGCAAAAGTATCATGCATTGTACACAGTTTGGCACAGCAAAGAGGAATTTGATTTTGGCTCGGATTGGATTAGACCTGGACGACTTGCTCTCAAGTCGTCCTCGTTTTTGCGAATGATAACGTCAGAAGCGCCATTCAAAAACAACACAGCTGGGCGTGCGCGAGAGAGGTTTGCATGAACACCTCGGGAACACGACTGATGTGACCCCGTCTCCCGCCTTCCAGAATCCCCAGTGAAGAACAAGGTTTCCAGGAAAAAAAGGTGCTTCTGATGCAGTCAACTCTCTCTACTGAGACAGCAGCATCGGGGCCAAAAACAGTGCTAGCTGTCCTCTGGCTTTAAATAAATTTACTGGCAGCAAAATGGCTGACAAATGGCCGACACAGACCAAATTTCAATGTCCTTAGTGGTAGGATTGATAGTGTAAAAAGATATACCAAAAAGCGTCAGAGATGTTTAAAAAAATCAAACGTTTCGAGAGCATAACCCTTCCTCAGTGTGTTTTTTCCACACTGAAGCCGTTATACACAAGAAACGTCTGTTTTTTAAACAATTCTTACACTTTTTGGTATAGTTTTTACAATATCAATCCTACCACTTTTGCAGTTGCAAGCTAAGTGTCACCCGCCACTAACGAACTTTCCACCGTCCACAGTTTAGATATTCTTTTTGGAGTGGTGTTCGCGTCATCCGCCACTTGTCCAACCCACAACTATATCGCATTCGTATGATTTACATTACACCATATACATTTGCAACTGGCACCCTTTTGTTCCAAAATGTATGGCTTTATGGGAGTCAAGCTAGAGATAATTTTCTCTTGCAGATTATTCGTAGCTACGGCGCTTGCACTTTGCTCCGAAGAGATGGATAGACTGATAGTGAAAAGTTACTTACCACTCAATTGTACATTTGAGGACTTCTGAGACGGTCAAAGGCCACGTTCACCGAAAGCTTGACATAAAAGAGTAGAAGTCTGGATTATCATGAAAGTAACCAGATCTAGAAGAAGAATAAATTAACGGCCGTGTTATGTAACTTTATGGACAACCGCCCAGCATTTGAAAGCTTTGAAGCTTGCCGAAATGTATTTTTCGTTCTCATCACAACGTCCCTAATTTCCCGTATGTTTTCTGCTGGTAGTCAAAATAATATAGAACTGTAAATCTAATTGTTTTTCATCTACCTACATTCGCTTTCTGTTAGTTGCTTTAGTATGGAGTTTGGATGGTTGTCTCAAATTAATGTTTTTCGTCTTTTTCTCCAGTATTCTTCCCTCTATTTCAGAATTTTTTTGCAAAAAAGCACTTTTTGAGTTAAGTTAGTCAGAGAGAAATTACACCAACCGGATGTACTTTCACAAATGTTTGTCGGTGGTATCTTTCTATATAGTAGATATTAAAAACGATCGTTGATTCATTGCCGATCTATTTCGACGAAATAGTAATTGAATGCAGTCGTTTAAAGTCTGCGTACTTAAATAAAAACTCAAGCTTGCGCTTAGAAACCTAGCGACTTACACTGTATTTTACCAAATCTCCACTTTTGTGGAGTGATTCAGTTTGTACAAATTTAAGCCCCACATCCAGCATTTGTTGGAATGCGGCCAAACATCGTTTCATTCGTAACTTTAACATCGCAAAAAAAATTAAGTTTGCCTTTCAATTTAACGTCATCTACCGATGGATTGCTAAAAGTTAAAACATTTCTGGACCAACGAACGGTGCAAAAGTTTGTTAAAGGCGTAGCTTGGCTTAAAATAGCCCCAATGTTTGCCTTGGAGCAGTGTGTTAATTTGTTTATAAATAATATACTTCGTTAACAACCAGCGGCTTTTAACCGGTCGTTAATTTTAGCAGGCTGTTAATTGCTGTAAAAGAGACAAAAAAAACTCATCCTTAAATAATTGTAATTCTAAAGTTAAACCATGTTTCTGCGAAAGTCGCATTGCATGTAAAACGAATTGGCGTTAATTTTCGTCATGTTGTATTAGACGGCATACATAAAGAACATTCAGCAGATGAAATTTTTCTTTTTCGTTTTCTTTTTTCTTTCTTTCCTTTTAAATTATTTTTATCTTATTTTGTTTTATTTTATTTTATTTTTTGTGGCTACTGCACTAAGCAGTAGCCTCTTTGCCATCAAGTTATCGTCCGAGAAGTCCGTGGTTGCCGGCTATTGTAGGCCCGCAAATCGTACATGCAGTAGCCACATGCACTCACAGAGTGTCTATATTTTCCCAAGTGGTTTAGGGGGACTTAACCTAAACACCGTTTATGCATCGCTTGACATGGATTTGACGTTATTATCTCGTTCGCGTTTCAAGCAATCCAAAATCCCTATGCTCATCACACGAAGCTGTATATGTATTGTGGGATATTTTGGTGAATTTTGGGCATATTTGGGAAAAGATAATTTTCTCAAAGGATTTGTTAAATTTAGGGAAGTTTAAATTAAATTTGAAGGTTTAAAATTGGAATTTGAAGTGGAAAATTAGTAGATGGACGCCAAAACAGTTCCCCAGCAACCTTCAGTGCCCTTAATTGTGGAGTGTCAACTGTCTGGTGATGTTTCAAAACATTTTTGTACATTTTAATCCCAACTTTTTAAACTCCTTAAAATTTCACTCCAATTCACCTTAAGTCCCACCTCAACAAGGCCGGGCTTGTTTTCCGTCTTCGGGTCCAGAGGAGTACTGGTAGGGGAGAAGTAGGGAGGAGTAGGGAAGGTTTGCCTATTAGAGCTGTGACCTTTAATTTTGAATCAGTTCAAAACTATTTCCTTAAGGTGGAGGTACACGTGAATTTGTGTGAAATTTTAGGGAGTTCGAAGAAGGGATTGTAATGGAGTACAAATGTTTTGAAACACTTCCAGTTAGTTGACACCCCACAAGGGCACTGAAGGTTGCTGGGGAACTATTTGGTGTCCGTCTACTAATTTCGAATTCCAAATTTTAAACCTTCATTAAATCTCTTCCAAGACATACCCAAAAATCACCAAAAAATTCATAAAATATCACACAACATAGCTTTATGTAATGAGCCGAGGGATTTTTGATTGCTTGGAACGCGAACGAGTTATTAACATTAAATCCATGTTAAGGTGGGGGTAAAAGTGAATTTGTGTGTAATTTTAAGGTGTTTAAAGAAGGGAGTTTAATGAAGTAAAAATGTTTTGAAACACTTCCAGTTAGTTGCCACCCCACAAAGGCACTGCAGGTTGCTGAAGGAACTGTTTGGTATCCATCTACTAATTTCTAACTTCAAATTCCAATTTTAAACTCTTATTAAATCTTCAGTTTTTCCTATTTTCCTAAATTTAACTAATCCTTTGAGAAAATTATCTCTTCCCAAATATACCCAAAAATCACAGCATAGCTTTGTGGGATGAGCAGAGGGATTTTTGATTGCTTGAAACGCGAACGAGATATCAACGTGAAATCCATGTTACGCGGCTAAAAAACGATGTTTGGGTTAACTCCCGCCTTAAGCGACCTGAAAACGATGTTCACTGACAGGTGCATGCACCTTAGAGACGTGATGACGTCATGTGGGACATGGCATTACGTCACAATTTCCAAGTAGTAGCTACCACTACAATTAAGGGGGAGATATACCTGGATGTTAATGAAATAAAGTGATTTCATGGAGAAATTTAAAAGGGAAAAGAAAAGATACACAAGTGTGCACGTCAGGTTGCGGGCGGACTGTTTGGTGTTCAACCATTAGTTTTTAACCTCCAAATTTAATTTAATCACTTTAAAATTTCATTTTTCTCACTTCCCTCATAATCACTCTTGCTTCTCCTTTTTCTTCTTTTTATTCTTCTTCATAAACACTCTAAAAATAACCCAACAGTGCCGTAGCAGGGTTAAATTTATTGGGAGGCACATCACGAGCGCCGAAGGCGCGAGTTTCTGAGGCCCAGCCGGGGCATACTCACCCGGGAGATTTTGAAATATATGTTCTCTGAAATAGCATTTCCAGCCTTCCCAGAGTAGTTTCCAGCAACTTTTAACTGACTAAAACCATTGCTCAGATATGTTACTTCAACGTTGTACTCTTCTTATTGAACAGGTTTATTATACAAATTGACATGCAGCTTGTCAGTGTCGTGTGATAAATTAACCACATATCTATTACATAGAGCATATTGACTGAAGAGGCTCGAAGAGCGAAATATATTTCAAATTTTATTTCACAGTTTTTACAATTTTAGTGCGTCGAATGTGTAAAAGACGTGATGTCTTCTTCTAGTTCAAGTTATTACATAGACCCTACGGAATATAACATGTCTTTGCCTAATTCGGATGTTTGAGTTGACTTCGAGAGCAAAACAACTTTCAAAACAGCTATAACATTTCTTTGCCTAATGCGGATGTTTGAATTGACAACTTTCGGGGCAAATCGTTTGTTGTAAATTTTCCAAGCAACTACTTTCTGTTTTCATGTTGTCCAACAAACTCGTTGGCTGCAGTCACCATGTCAATCTTGTCAGTCTTGTTCCAGTGGACATGAAGCATCACTGAGATGGTTCAGCCTTGCGGCTCCAGTTGTCGGCACGTAAATACGTCTTCATGCGCAGAAGATGACCGTTCTCTCGCAGCATTCCTGGCATTACCAGCAGTAACTTGCCCAGGGTGCAATTCTCGGACGGATATATTTGTGGGAATCATCTATTCACTGAAAAAAAGGATATTAGGGCATCAACGCTGAATCTTGACGAGTCATAACCCATTGAGGCAGCGACTTGTCTACGTATGGAAGGAGTGACAGCTGTCCTCAAGTTGAAAGGGATCTAAATCTTCACCATAGACATTTCAATACCTCAGCCAGTCCAGTGTCACACAATTCTTTGGCATCAGCCTTCAAAACGAGCTCCTGGATGTTCATGTACACTTTAAAGTCCTTCTGGTCAAATTTGATGTGACGGCAGTTGTTGCGAAATCAGTGGATTCAAAATGATTTGTTTGAAGTGCTCCTTAGCACTTTGAGGAAAATGATGAGTTTGCTGTTCTCCAATCTCGAATCTTCTTTTCTCTTTCTTGGAGGCTTGGGCTTGTCTTTCTCTGTAAGATGCGAGCTCAAACGTGCCTGCCAAAATTATTGGGGGGGCACGGCCCCTCCCCATCCTACGCTTTGCCCAAATATTCTGAGATATTATGGAGTTGTGCTTATAAAACTATGGTGGCTTTTTTTTAATTACTCCCGTCTGCATGAAATCTCAAGAAGATAATAAGGGTAAAAGGTCAAAATGTCACTAAAACGTGGCATTCAGATGGAACTCCCTCTTAAAAAGAGAGAAAAAACGCAACGGGCGCACTAAAATCAGCTCCATCGTATGGACAACCTCGTACGCTTCAAGACAGGAGTGACGTTAGCTTTCGTATTGTGATCGGTTTTTTCGAACAATACCAGCCGAAATAACCGGAAGGAAAACAGGTGTCCAACATGGCGCTGAATTCTTAGCCTCCATACATGTATAGTACGTAACTATCTAATAATAATAGAGTTAAAAATAATAATAATAATTGTCTGCTTATATTTTTGTCTTTGTTGTCGCTGCTGTTGTTGTTGCTGATGATGTGTTGTTCTTTTCTTTTTGTTTTTGTTGTTGTTGGTTGTTTGTATGTTTTTTTGTTTTTGTTTATCTTTTGCTAAGCTTGTCTTATTTAGATTTCTCGCTTGGTTCAGTATATCTCTAACAT
>JAEMWC010002260.1:0-48021 GCA_016490735.1 Pachyseris speciosa | reverse complement strand
ACTATACTACTGTCATTGCCATTGTCATTGTCATTGTCATTGTCATTGTCATTGTCATTGTCATTGTCATTGTCATTGTCATTGTCATTGTCATTGCGTTTGCCATTGTCATTGTCATTTTCAGTGCCATTGTCATTGACTGCCATTGCCGTTGCCTTTATCACTGCCATTACCATTACATTACTACTACCATAGCCTTTGCTATGGTCATTGTCATCGTCATTATTATGATTGTCACTGAGATTATCGTTGTTATCTTCCTTGTCACTACTGACGACAAGAGCGCAAGGTATGAATACTTACCATTGTAACTGCACGTGCACTTCTTAATCTTTAAGTCAATAGCGTCACTGTTAGATCCGTTGCCACGGTTACCATTTATCTTAAAGAGACCCCACATTGTGCCCTTGAGGTCTCGTTCACCACCAACAAATATGATAAACTTTTTTAACCTTTTATCTTCAACAAGATCGATAGTCGAGTTCTTCATGCAAGTACCTTTCACTGTGCAGTTTCTAAAGCACTCCACAGAGGCTTAATGTGACGGTTCTATTTGTCTGCATGCTGGTGTAAATAATTGTCGGATTCTCATCTTCATCTGGTACTTGCTAGCTGGTGACAAAAATGAGATACTTGGTTACCTTCAATCAAACGAGGAGAGTTTCCTAGAACCGGAGAGAGAAAAATTAATAGGCATGATTCGAATTGAGTGAAAATTAAATCAACAGGATATGATCGTCAAACACATATTCATCGAATTTAATAAACTTTACAACAGAAAAGTTTACTTCTTCCAGATTGTGCGAAATATTTTTTTTCCAGCGGAATTAGTAGAGGATTATAAACTGGAAATTATGACGTTTGCTGTTGCCAATTTTAGAAATATTTACAGAACTAGTGAAATACAACCACAAATGTTTGAGTTTGTATGATTTATCCGTTTTATTTATTTATTTATTTATTTATTTATCTATTATATTATTATTATTATTATTTTATTTTTTTTCATGGAAAACCTAACCATCTTACTACGATAGACTCTAACTAGATAGACTTTTAATTTAAATAGTTCAATGGACCATTTCGGCTTGTTCTTCCATGGATGGAAAAGATATTGTGCTCCTTTTATTCAGAAAGCAGACAAAGGTGTTCTCTATGACTTGATTCTTACGTTATCGGTTTCCTCACTAATTACAGTTTAAACTACAAAACTGACAGACCCTGTGACCTGATTCGAATTTTATGACAAGAGATCTGCGATTTTGGCATGGAAGCTAAATAAAGTAGAGCTCAAGAGTTTTTACAGCTTTTGCCCTTCACGAACAGAACATAGAAATTCATTTTAATTTACGGGAATTCAATAACATCTTCGTAAGAACATTTTCACGAATAAAGTTTTCATTTTACTGAATCATCCGTTGGTTCATGTGTGCAATTATCATGCTTATGCACTTTCAATAATATCACTGTCATTTTCCTTGTTGTTAAGTCTATTATGTCTTAGGAAAAACATTAACATCAATAATACTGTCCTTCGCATTTTTTAAAGTAATTATAGTACATGACCTTCCACAATATACAAAGCTCATTTTTTACCTTCAACGTGTTCGCGGTTACACGGTAGATATGTCTGCATGAATCTGTACCACCCTACGCATGCATGAATCTGTACCACCCTACGCATTTGCAGCCGGTAATGGTAATCATATTCCTTTGAGATGCTTCTAAGTGAAGGGCTCTAGCTCGGTGTAAAAACCTGTGAAACTCACGATTGACGTAAAACAAAGAAAACAAAACATTCTAAGCAGTAACGTACAGCAAAACAATACCTCATCTGGTCTGGGTCGAGTAATGGCGGCTTGAGGACGTACGAAGCGGCCGTCCGCAGACTTTGCTATGTCAGAGCGGTAAATGACATGTAAAGTTTACATGGGACTGGTCAAGAGAGAAGATTAACTATCTTGATGTACAGGTTATTAATAACAATGGTATTATTGAGACTGATCTGTATACTAAGCCGACTGATAAGCATCAGTATTTATTCCATACATCATGTCACCCTAGGAGGATTAAACAAGGAATTCCATATGCACAGGCTCTAAGACTTAGACGTATTTGTTCCACGTCTACTACTTTTGAGTACAGGGCAGAGGATCTTAGAAAGTTTTTAGTTCATAGGGGTTATCAAGAAAAATTTGTTCGTGACCAAATACAAAGAGCTCGGGTACTGGACCGGAACGAGCTACTTGTACCGAAGCGACAGACAATCAACAAAAGAACGCCGTTCGTGGTCACCTATCATCCAGGATTGCCCAATATAGGAGGAATTTTAAGGGAGTTACATCCGCTTTTACACATGTCCGAACGGTGCAAGCAGGCCGTTAGGGATGTGCCCATGATGGCATTCCGTCGTCCAAAGAGCTTACGAGACCATTTGGTTTGCGCAACGTTACGACCTTTAGAGGGTAATAAGGAGGGCAGCAGGGGAACTCATAATTGCGCTAGTAGTAGATGTGAAGTCTGTAAGTATCTTACTGTAGGGGAGAGTTTCGCTAGCCATACTACTGGTACACGTTATACTATAAACCATCGGTTAGATTGTAATTCTAGGAATGTTGTTTATCTAATGAACTGTAAGGTCTGTGGTTTGCAATATGTCGGCTCCACTACTACCAAGTTCAGGTTAAGGTTCAATAACCACAAGAGCCGACTTCGAGCACACTCGAAGATGTCTGCAGCCAGAAAGGAAAGTGACGACCTTGTCTATAAGCATTTCCATGGTCATGGACATCATGGCCTTCAGGACATTAGCATACAGCTTATAGATAAGGTCAACGTAAAGGAGGACCTTATTGCTAAGGAAGGTCAATGGGCATATCGCCTCCGATCCTTGAAACCAGATGGCCTTAATGAGAGTGACTTCTTTTTTTAGCCAGAATCGAGAGGCACGTATACGTACTTAGAATTTTGCTTGATTTGGATTTTCACCAGGATGTTGTTGCGTTTTTGGCACTATTTTTCTTCCCATATATGATCAAAAGGCCACACAGTGTATGTGTTGTACAGTAAAAATATGTGTTCCCAGTGTGGTTGGTTCAGTGGCCTAAGCCAATGGTTAAGGTATCCGACCGGTAATCTGGAGACCCAGGTTCGTTTCCTGGCTGAGCCACATTTTCACTTAATTACTTAGATGTGTTGATTTCTGTTCCCAAATTAACCTTGTCTGTTTGTATTTCTCAGTAATCCCTAATGAATCGCCATCCAAACGGGAATAGGCTGGTGATCGTAAGTAATTAAGGCAATCAGTTGCTAATATATCCCCTCCCTACCTTACTGTACTATATATATATACTGATTTTGTTAAACCTTTTAATGTCCTTTTTTGCTTATGAATCTGCCATATTGTCGCTCGTTATTTTCAGATTTCAACACTTAAAATTGCGAACTGTGAACCCCGTTGAACCCAAAACCTTCCCTTTGGTTTATCGCTTAGCTAGCAACTAAATGTGGCATCGCTTCGTTATTAGCCCATGTCTAGTGTCGTTTTTGATTTTCGTATTTGTGTTTACGTGTTTATTCAGTGTTACCCATTACGCTACTTCATTTATTACGCCTAATGTTTCTTCAAGTTCATTAGTTATCTCGCTTCAACCCACCAAGGTAAATGCTAAATCGATTTTTGTTTCAAGTCGTCGTGAAACTCTATCGAAATTAATTACTCCGCCGGGCTTGCGTTTTTTAACTTCTTTATTAAGCTTAAATTGGCCGCCCAAAATGTAAATAACGATAATGCTTTTGACCTCAAAAGTCTGTCACTCAATGTACGACGCCTCAATCCTCAAAGCTTCAAAGTCTATCAAACGTCGATCGATTTTTCGATGGTTACACAAACAAAAACATCACGTAATTCTTTCGCAAGAGTCTTATTACTTAAAAAATTTATTGAATCCAACTGGGAAAAAGAGTGGGGTGGCAAAGTGTTTTTTTAGCAATGGCCCAATTCACTGAGTAAAGGTGTAATAACATTAATTAATCCCTCTGTGGATTCAAGATCTAAAAATAACACGTTCTAAAACCTCAGGTAGTATTCTAAAATAGCTTTATTTCGACAAAAACTAGCATTTTTGACTGTATTGTTGCCAAAATCACATATTTTGCTTAACGAGTGAAGATAATTTATTAAAAACAGGCGGATTTTACCGAATTCAAAGTAAGGTTTGCAATATTTATAAACAAAGTACCTTAACTTAACAATCTATTGCCAAATTTTCATACAGTTTTGCAAGATTACAACGAAAAAAATGCCGCTTGAATTTAAATTCGTCTGTCGCAATACCGTCAAACACAAATTTCCAGCATTAATGTATTGGCAATTAGAAACTGACGGTGGAAATTTCCAACGTCATCTATAACAAACAGAAACTGACCGTGGTAAAATTCCAACGTCGAAACAAGCAGAAACAGACTATGAATTTCACCCAACGTTAAACCCCTTTTGCTCTTTTTGAGAACTGCTTTTTCCGTAAATTGCAATTTACTGGAGAAGATGTGTTTCACGTTATCTTTAATCAACAATTTATAACGACATGGAGGAAATCAGTAAATTTTTTTGCGATTCAGTTAAGGTACACATCGGCAATAATCTTCGTAATAACGGCGGTATTCTGTACCTGGAAAAGAACGTAAAATTAACGTCAATAGGTATTTGTTGAGGACTTCCAGAGCAAGTGACTGAATTTGCTGGGTTTTGGTGAGTCTGTTCAATCTCACGTTATTCTTTGTGGAATAGGTGATAAGGAGTAAAATTTATGGAACCGTTACACCCTCTAATTACAATTCTAACTTAACACGGGACTAAGCGAGGATAAAAAACATGTCTTCGAGTGATGTTCAATATTTGAGTCATTTGTCGGTCACATTAGCTATGCAGAAACAACTGAAATTTCATAGGAGGTAATAATAATAATAATAATTAAATAACAATATATATTTATAATAAGAACCTTCCCAGAATCCTTTGCAGCTGGAAAATCGTCAATCCCAAATAACTTTGTCAGTTTGAGGGCAGCAAGACCCCCACGTTGTCTAGAAATAAGTCTTACCATGAACTAATTATTGTACAAGACTAAGGTCGATGACGTCATTGGTCACGTGACTTTGCTCACAAGCGCGTTTTTGCTCACTGTGACGAAATTATTTTGTTATTGAAAAAGCAGTCAACGTGGTTTGAAGCACAATGGTGTGAGCCATTTCGGACTGCCCGGGTACCGAACAAAATATAAATATTAAGGGGAGGTATATACAATTTTCAAAATGTGGGAGTCTGGGTACAAGTGCTATCTCGCGTTGCATTAAACGCGAGGAAACAAAAATTTGGATATTGGTAGATATTTTTATGAAATATACATATTTGTCATTTTTAATGCTGTGACGTCATCGGTCACGTGACCAGAACGGACCGAAGTTTAATATTCGCTCTAAAAGTTTACTAGAACCTTTCTCCAAAAATATTTTTCAGCGAAGTTGTAGTTTAATAAATAGTGTTTTAAAAAATGGCCATGATTACTTTTTCCTAAAAAAGTGCGGCAGTAGAAAATCTAACTGAAAAGTTTGTCAGCTTCCTGCTCAACGACCATTTGAGGTAGGAATAAAAGAAAATTTTGCCTAAGGCTTGAGAGTATGCTCTGGCGTTGTCAGTTTCTTCTAATTTCAATTGCTTTTGGCGAGGATCGATGTTTAAGATTTTTTTCAGAGGAGAGGGCCTGGAGGAAAGAACGAAAACGAGGCTATACTTTCGCGCGCTTTTTGTTCATTGCGACACCGCGCCACAAAAGGTTAGCTAAAAAAAAACAATTCCAGGGACTGGACTTGCATTTTCTTTAAACAGAACTTTTGACGACTTTTTTAATTATTATTATTTTTTTTATGGCTGCTGTCTGCTCAGGGACAATGTATACTTGAGAAGGTAAGTTGATACAGATAGTTGTTGCTGTTTGTTAAAAAACAAAAGAAAACAAAAAAAAGCGCGTTTGTGGTACACTTAAATGCACTTCCCACCTAAAAAGTGTTCATCGCGCGCTGGTGACGCGACAAAATTGAAAAAAATCGCATCACCGGCGCTCGTGTAGCCGCGGCTTAACGGAATAAATGATTACCTTATTTTCAACTGGAACTTAAAACGTTACCTTCATTCGCACAGACATCAAAACTTTATTTTATACTGTCCATGAACTAAATTCCCTATTACAATTATAACAAAGTGTACAATAAAGCCATTATTCAAAGTATTGGCCTAAGAAAAATAGTTGCGCATAAACAAATACTGGAACAGTTCGTGCTTTCAAATGGATTACCCTAATGAATTACACGATTCCGACACATAAGTTTAATTTGAGTGGCGAAACATTTTGTTGTATCTGAAAAATTACTGTACTACAAAAAACGTTTTCACAGAGGTTGTAATGCATGGGGGTTCACATAATTTAATTCAATTTTGTAAAGCTAAAAATTGTATGTCAAAGATTCAGCAGAAACAGAGCAAAGTTTTAAAATCACGGCTGTTTGTTCGAGTTCGTGTACGTGCGCGCTAAACGCGGAAAGTACCTAAGCTTAATAACTCTGAAGACGTCAAGTACTTAAGTTTATGTCAAAACCGACCAAGAACCAGTCGAAAAAAACAAAGAAAGATTAGCAAATAATTGTTTTCATAGATTTGGCAGTTTTACAAAGTGTTACGCTTCTGGTTTGTGGCACCTATTTACAATGGTAGTCTGAGGAAAAACCTTTTTACAACAATGTTTAAATTATAAGCTTAAGCTTACGGTAAATTTCATTTGAATCTATTTTTTAAATTGAGGGGAAATTTAAAATGTAATTTGCTATAAGAATGGGTCCAACACAGAAATCCTGAAAACCTTCTTCACAAACAAACTGACGATAAACTTGAAAACCAAATTTGAGAGTAGGCTTAACTTCTTGCCGAGCCATACAAAAGTTGGGCACATAAACAAAGACAACGCTTATCTGACTTATCGGTTGACCGTAAGTTTTTTGAAGAAAACGACTAAATAAAAGGTCAACGGTAAATACCTTCTCCAATCGTCGAAAAGGCTACATCGGGCCACTGTGTAAATCGCACATCCTTCGTCTTTAGTCATGCTCAAAGCACGGCGGGAAAATTTATGTGTTGTCGAATGCAGTCGCGGCGCGAATACAAGAGAATGTTAGCATTGACAACGAGTACGACTTCGAGTACGAGTTCTGGGATTTTGATTGCTGCGCATCCTTACTGCGCAGCTCCACGTGCTCAACTCGTCCCGCCAAGTCGGTCTGGGACGACTTTGCAGCGAAAAGTCGTAGCGGTGAGTACGAGTTTATCAAAAGGAAATTGCGTTTGATTTGGAACTATTTCTTTTAGTTTAAAGCAGTAATAATCATATACTAACAATCCTCAAGTGTTGGGTAAATAATTTGGGGGATTTCAACTTGATAAGCAGCTTAAAATGTTGATATTTTGCCAAAGAATTGGTGTGGTTTTTAGCTCAGTTGAGTTCAACACTTTTCATAGGTCTTTCTTTGCAATCTGATCAACTATCATTTCCTTTTTTATCTTAACACGCGGTTTCCACCAAGATGGAACTTACAGGAACGTAAGTATACTTTTGTTGAACGATTCATTCAACTTTGATGAAATTTAGTAACGATTTGTTGTGAAAATTTAGTTTTCGCGAACGCTTTGTGTTGTTCTTTGAAGTGACCTGGGAAACAAGACTCAGGGCTAAGCTTATCAAGCTCAATACATGATCCTATGAAATACTTAATTCCTACATAAGCTTATTTCTCGTTGAAAAACGGAACAGCAATCTCCAAAACAGTTTATTAAGCTAGCACTTTGCTTTCTGCTGGATGATGCCATTCATACTCAGTGACAGGATATGAAATATACTTATACATACACTTTATTTCAACTCGAATTATCAGAGTAGCTCTATTGAGCTAACATTTGATTACCGGTATTATGTAGTATACAAAAAAAATAGTATTTTGTGCAGACTGGAACTCGTATTATACGCTTACCTAAATACGCGCAGCACGACTTCGAGAACGAGTACAAGTTGTACTTGTTCTTGTACTCGCACTCGTTACCGATGCTAACATTCTCTATTATCCCTTTCACAACGCTTTAGATACATCCAAAAAGCCGTCCATCAAGCCTTAATATAATTCTTCCCAGAGTGGTCAGTTAAAAATATCTTCACAGTCTAACACATCTTCAGGTGACCTAGTCGAAGTGGCGGAAGGAGAGTGGAGTCGAACGAGGTATCGTACAGCGTTGACATGGACGTCGTTAATCCACTGACTTGATCTAAAGTTTTATGCTTCGGACTAGAAATTGTCCATTACTTAGTTGAATTTGACGGCAAATCTCCCATTTTGGCGACCATTTCAGCTTCTTACCACAGCTCTTTCACCACACAAATCTTTCACAGTCTAACACATTTTCAGGTTACCTAGTCGAAGTGGCGGAACGAGAGAGTCGAACGAGGTATCGCACAGCATTCATGTGCTCGTTAATCCACTGACTTGGTCTAAGGTTTTATGAGACAGGATGAACCAAATTTCAAAATCATCTCATCGTTTTGAATGTAGTTAAGCCTCGGACTAGAAATTTCCCATTACTTAGTTAAACTTGACCGCAAATACCACTTTCACCACAGCTACAGCGCTGTCGCAAGCAAACCGTCGCTTCGTTTCAGAAGGTCGATTCACTTTCTGTGATTGGTTAAACAAAATGACGTGTGAATCGCGAGGTGTGGAGAATCTACGATTCGATGACAAACGTAGCGGGCAATGTCATCCTTCGTAATTTTAACCAAAGAAAAAAATTGCAAAACATTTAAGTTTTGGTTTATCGTGAACTAAAAAAACTGTCAGAACAAGAGCGCATAGACGTGTTTTCAGAGCATCTCTCTCTCTCTCTCTCTCTCTCTCTCTCTCTCTCTCTCTCTCTCTCTCTCTCTCTCTCTCTCTCTCTCTCTCTCTCTCTCTCTCTCTCTCAACTAACACTTGTGATTTCTGGTATGAATGAATTAATATGCAAAAACTAAAAAAGGTAAAAATAATAAAGAAAAATTGTCCACTATTTTCCCAAAGAAGTACAAATACACTCGCCTCGATCCAAACCCACTCATAATAAATATCCAAAAAAATATTAATACAATCTTCAGTCTGTACAACATTTAACCCCCAAATTTCAATACAGCCATTTTTTTTTACATTTATTAGTAAGCTCTGGCAAAAATTTAAACTATTTATATTTCTTTTTTTTTTTTTTGGTAGGCGCTTCAGTACACGTCTATTATTTCTATTTCTGTATTGTAACCGTTTTCTCCATTTTTACTTTTCTTCAGTGTTGCCCCTAAAGAAGGTTAGTCATGTCTCGCCGTAATATATGGCATTAAAAGTTACCCTTTTCGACCATCATTTTGTTTCTTTGCCTCATAACTACCTTTTTATGGGATATATAATTATATATTGTTATTTCCGGTTTCACTTGTAATAATAATAATAATAATAATAATAATAATAACCACTTTATATAAGTCTCAAATCGTTCTAGCCGAGCACAGATGCTCTACTAATTGAGGAGAATAAACAAATCAACGCTTAATCAAATCAAATGTTGGTGTTTGGCGAGAGGGTAAACCGGAGTACCCGGGGAAAAACCTCTCGGAGCAGAGTAGAGAACCAACAAACACAGCCCACTTATGACGCCGAGTCCAGGGATCGAACCCGGGACACATTGGTGGAAGGCGAGTGCTCTCACCACTGCGCCAACCCTGCTCCCCCCTACAAAAACTGTTAAAAAAAATGGCGCGCATTTGGACAAAATAACTGCGTTATATTTATTCATGAAATGAGCTACCGAAATCGATAATTTCAAAGGGGTCTTACCTCAAGGCCCACCAACACTTGAAATACCTCATACCATTATTGTACCAAGTTGCAACAAAAAGAGTTGACTTTCCTACCCGAATGGTGTAAGGCATTGTCTACAGAGATCTTACTTCGCCGGTCGTCGTCGTTCTGCTTTTTGCTGGTGACTCAGTATTCATGTAGGACTTAGGTAGGGCAGATCGGCACGGCACAGTGAAAAGACCTCATCCTTATATTTGCACATTAATTTCATCGGCCAAGATACAGCTGAAGGCATACCGTACCAGTCAGTTTCACGGCATGCTTTCCTTTGAGATTTGAATATTTATCCAATATGAAATTGTTATCAGAATAAATAAATGATGTTGATATCGGTGTAAATTAAAGTGACACCTTTCGAACAGACAACTCCAGTATGGTTTTATTTTAATATCGGATACCACAGGTATAGATTGTGTCACGTACTCACTGACTGGATAGAAGTCTTGGCATGAAGTTTTTCTAGATTCTACATTCACGAAACCCAAGTTTATAAGGAATGTCGTAATTTTAATTTTTGTTGTGATGTATGGAAGAATTCGGTTAATGACAGTATGGAAAAACGAAATTTGTATCACATCCGGTTTTTCAATGAAAATTATGTCGACACATTCCTAGTACTTACCGCTTTCCTTTGGTATACCGCAGAATAACGGCTCCCAAACCGCCAAAAGCCCACTAGCCGCTCAGTTCAACCGTGAGTCTTCGACAGAAGAACGCCTTTCTGTTTTAACGCGGGATGTTTGAAAACGATGCAATAGTTACACGAGGTTATGCGCGGTGCATAGAGTTTATCAAAAAGCTACGCTACAGATGTATAATGAAAGGTCAAGTAGGTGAAACTGTTGTAAAATTTATCGAGCTAATCGTGAGAGTGCATTTTAAGTAATGGTTCGCAATCTGATTAATTCAAAGCGCTGATTTCCCGGTGATATTACACTAGTTCCGAGGGTACATAGTCAGTTTTAAAATATCTAATGTATCATTACTCGGGCTGCCCGCGTCTCGCGCGGCGCCCGGGTCTAAGATAACCGACGGTTCTTCTTTTTCGTCGTCGAGTATCATCCACAAAGCTCACTCCGGCGTTTCTGCGCAAGCGCTAACTACTTTTAACAGAGTGATGCCTGTTGTCACGTATCGGAAAATGTCGATTCACCTTGTGTCTTTTGAAGTGTTAACAAACAATATGTTAAGAGAAGTGTCTATGCGAATGTTTGCAAGCTCAAGGCGAGAAGAAAGCTTTTAACATGAGTAAACTTAACTCCAGATGGACTGCCGTGTTTCCTCGTGTCTGCTTCAGTAGACTGCGAGTAGTTTCTAATTTTGGCGATGGATTGTGGGGCGGGCGAAAGACACGTGCGTGCGCGAAGTTGCGAGGAGACGCGACGCGAGGGGAGCGCAAAACATTAGAGACTACAGACAAAGGGAGTTTGACCTTTCACGGCCGAGTGATTCGGAAGTGTAAATCTCATATCAACAGCAAGAATGATGCCTGTTGTCACGTATCAGAAAACGTCGATTCACCTTGTGTCTTTGAAGTCTGAACAACTAATATGTTAAGAGAAGTGTCTATACGAACGTTTGCAAGTTCAACAGCGAGAAGAAAGCTTTTAACATGACCAAAATTTAACTCCAGATGGATTGCCGTGTTCCCCGTTTCCGCTCCATTGAGATGTACATTTTGTTGAATAACTCAAGTACGGGAGATCACACACGCCTGAGACTTTGACAGGTAGTTTATTTACTATATTCCCACAATATCTCAATTTCTGGACTTCAATTTTTGAATGATAAGCGATTAGTTTTTACAAATGTACTAGCGTCACTTGAAACTGTCCAGAAACGTCCCTTTCTTGTGTTTCAAATGACAGGGGCACCCAACGAGCCAGATCAACCAAAAGCTACAGAAAGGTATTTTTAAGTACCTTATGGTGTTTGAAGTCTGTTTAAAGCGATGTTTTCATAAGCTAGAAGAAGTTCATCTGTTCGGATTCCCTAGCTGAAATCTTGATTACCCGAAAATGTTAGGGAACAAAATTTTCCTTTGAGAAAATTCGAGCTGAAATGAACTTTCTACGAACTTTCTAGGGAACTATTTTCTTTCCGAAAATGCTAGCTGACGTGTTTTTTACGGCCAAAAACAGTAATTACGAGCTTTCCGAAAACCTTAGGGTCTATGATTTCCCAATTTCGAATCTTTTTGGCCACGTTTTAGCTACGAAAATCCGAGTGCACTCTTCAATTGACGCCGAAAGCGCAAGGCGAATTACCCTCCACCGAACAGATATCTACCGAAACTTGTTGTTGGGTGCCCCTGAAATGACCCTGGATTGACGTATTTGTAAACAGTTTCACTCTGCTAATTCATTTTCTACTCACATTTCACCGAGACTCCATTAAAGTCTATGCGAAAAAATCCTACATCGTTCGATAAGCATTTCCTTTCTCAAACAATTATCCATCGAAGCGAAAACAAGTGTGCTTAGGTTTTTTTGGAATCAATACACTATTTTTATCACTTTGCAAAACGTTAAACCTCTGTGGCCTAAAGGTCACTGTGCATGCCTGTAACGCAGCTAACCCGCCCGGGTTCGATGTCTTTTAGTGGTATATATCACGGGATTTATTTTTTCCGTTTCTCTTTTTCTTGTTCTTTTAGAAATATTTTTTGCAAGTGATATAATTATTGTTCTCAATGGTTGAGCTGTATTTTAGAGGAATATATGTTGACAGGGGTCTAAAGAAATAGACTCCAACACAAGCTAAACACAATGCGTCCGATGTAAGAAAGACAGACTTCCCTCTATTCTTTTGTTTAGCGCTAAGTTAGGAATACAATACTGTTTTTTGCAAGCCCGAGTTTAGGCTAATTGTAGCCTCTTGTTTCCTTCTGTATTTGGCTTCCGTTTAGGGAAGAAGCAGAATAGCAATGAAATGTGTCTGAACGTGATTTTGGTTGATTTGTCGTTCCATGCTCGTATTTACTTTGACAGGCCTTGATTGCAACCGTTGCGAGACCTCGAGCTGCTCGGAAAAGTATTCTCATTCTACAGTGTGCGCCGACCTTGTGCGCAAAGTGAAATAACGACAAAAAAACAGCACCATTAATAGTTCGCACGTGCACGGAGTTCAGTGCGCGGCTATTGCCTCCGAACTTTATCGCAAACACGACATGCGCCTGATGCGTTTTGTACTGGTTTGAGGCCATTCTGCAGGATAAATGTTCCCAACTGTACTAAAAAGGGCTTGTTTGCGAAACTAAAACTAAACTGTTTTATGGCTTTCGTCTTGCTCTCGAAACCTCAGAAATTTCTTTGTGTTTTCTTCACAGGTCGTTTTGCACTTTTTCTAAAAATGTGACGTTGGAAATTTCCAAGGTGATTTCCTGTTGAATTAAACGACGTTGGAAATCTCCAGGGTCATTTGGTGTTGAAAAAACGACGTTGGAAATTTCCACGGTCATTTGGTGGTAAGAAAAACGACGTTGGAAATTTCCATGGTCATTCGGTGGTGAGGAAAACGACGTTGGAATTTTCCAGGGTCATTGTGCGTACTCGATTAACAATTCACCAAAAGCTACAGAAAGTGGTAACGCTAAATTGTTTAAGGCTATTTCTTGCCAGAAATAAACGATTTTTTCCCCAGCCTTAAAAAGTTTTCACAAGTTATTACAATTTGTAACACATATTTCCGTATCTGGTAACAGAATTCAATATTTGTGAATACCTTGAAACTTGGTTTCTGCAAAAACTAGCAGATTTTGTTCAACAATTTCCATGCCAATGTGCTTTTCCAGAATCCAGGTACGTCTGCCATAAATTCTCACTATTTTTGACATGCTTAGTTTGATCCAAAGTAGGCAAAAATCATGCATATTGTGTTTTTTTCTGTAAAAGCGGTATTCGTACGTTGGCATATTGAAACATTTAAAGCCCATTAGGTGCAAAATGTGCCCGATTTTCTGGCACTTTTTATCACAAAATATCAAACTTTTGCCAAAAATGAAGTTTTATAATACCCCCTGAGGCTTTAAAACGTGTTAAATGCATACCTGATAAACAAGGAAGATTCATTATCCTAAAAGTGACATTTGAAGAAAATGCCTTTGGTTTTGCTAACATCTACGCACCTAATGATGTTGCCCAACAAACCGCTTTCTTCAATAAATTAAGCAAACATCTTGAAGAATTTGCACTGGATACAGGAGACTTCAACTGTGCACTAACGTCACAAGACAAATCAAAGGCTCGTCTGAGCCAGCTCATGGATGCATCTTGCTACACTAATTGCGATCTACACTTGACTAGTAATGTAATCTGTTTCCCAGAGTCTTCAAACCAGACTGGTTGTCATGTATTCTCGCCCCCACGCAACCTCCAATCAAAGAGAGCGTTGTGTGACACCCCGAAAGTTACAGCACGGTAACTGATTTTTGCCACAATAATGTAATTTTTATACTGATCGTATATTTAGCCAAAGGATACAGACTTTCTGAACAAGATCTGTGTTTTGGGGGCTAGATTTCAGAATAAGCGGCTTTCATTTACACACCACTCAATAAACATAGCCTCCATTGTAATATGCCTCCGACTTGGAAAGCTATTTCAGACATTTCAGTAATCATGAGGAGTTGATCTCATATTCGATAAATAAGAATTCAATACGTGCCTGCCAGGTTTAAGCAGTAAAATCGATCACATTTTTCTCCCATGTCTAAATACGGGGTTTTTGGTAGAAAAACTCAGCTGGTTACTTCGTTTACGTTGATTCAGTGAACGATTACAACGTTGTATGAACATAAGATCTAAGCTTTAACCTGATACACTCTTTTTTTTAATTTTTTTTTTTTATAAGAGCATTGTTTTTCCGGCCCGGGCTGAATATTCTTATTTTTCTGTCGATTTTAGGCTGAAAATATTCTTGTAATATTCTTAATTATAGCTTAGTTACATTTCCGTTTAAGGACGTATTGGGGTATCCCATTACAAGTGAAGTGCTTGCTATTTTGTACTGCACAAATACATTACATGTACCGCTCATCATTGAACATTTGGCTATTGCTAGCTAGTTAAAGTAAAAAGTTAATTAAAAACATATCATTACATGGTATTTACAGATTTTCAACGCACGAAATTATATTCTTTTCACAATTTCAGCCTCAGATTTAGTCTTAAAATATTCTTAAAATCTCGCAAATTTAAGCCTCGATATTCTTATAAAATATATTTTTATAAAAAAAAGAAGAGTGTAGGCAACAACACGCAGTACTCATCATGCGACGGGTATTCTGAATCCACTGATATATCGATGAATGTTCCAATCCTTTGCTCAAACGAATTAGTTGCTTTTGGTCCTTGTCTTAAGCGCCTGAGGATAGGAAATGTCTTATTTCCTTGCTTTTGGTCGCAAGGAGATTTATTTCCAAACACTCGGTGGCCCTGATAGCATGCCTAGTTTTGTTATGTAAACATATGCTTTTGGCGTTGTTTTCTCTCTGTTCTCTTATCTTGAACTCCAACCGTGCCCTTCAGTGCTAGTGGCATCGAAATAAGTTGTTTTGATTATTAAGACCTCCCTTCCTCCCTGCTGCATTCTTCCTTCGGGTGACAAGAAGATTCGTCGATAGGAAAAGCAATTTCATCGTAGCTTTTAAGATATCAGCGGCAATTTCCATCGATTTCCATCTTCAGTTCTCGCAGCATGTGTACTTAATCGTAAAAGCTTTCCACTTTCCAACTTCACAAAGGTATATTCAAGAGTATCGGACGAAAAATCATCCGCTTTACAATCTTCACATGCTTGTTAAAAGAGCTACCATCGTTGTTAAAAGAGCTACCGTACTTCAACTTAAGGGGCAATTTGCCCCTCTATCATGGTCAATTTAACAACTCGCTTGCAAGTGAGCTACCTACAAAAAGAAATCTTGAATGTTTACCCTCTCTATACGATCTCGATTTATTTATTATGAATTCAACTCTTGATGAGAACTTAAACCCGGATGGTAACCTAGAATTTCCGCGTGTCCAATGCCGATACTTTTCCCCACATAGTTTTAAAGAGTATGGTTCTAGTTTTTCTCCAAGTCAAAAAGAATCAAGTCTTTCATTTTTCCATAATAATATTGTAAGTCTAAATAAAAATCTCGATAATTTAGTAGCCCATTACTTAGATGAATTGGATTTTCATTTCAATGTTATTGGTGTAACGGAGACCAAAATTACAAAGTCAAATGAGCACTTGTGTAATTACCAAATCCCAGATTACAATTTTGAACAAGTGCCTACACCTCTGGTCTCCGGGGGGGTAGGTCTTTTCATTGATAACACGCTAACTTACACCGTGCTCGAAAAAACGTCAACTGAAGCTTTCCAGGCTCTGTGGGTTGAATTTTCATTCCTTAAACAAAAAGACATTATTTGCGGCATTATTTATCGCCAACATAACTCGCCTGATCTTTTCCTTAATTATTTAACTGATACTTTAGAAAGACTTAACTCAACAGGAAAGCGAGTTTGCCTTTTAGGTGACTTTAACTTGTGTCTTCTTAAAACACCAACGTCGCATCATAGTCACGATTTTCTAACAATCCTTCAAGGCAATTATCTCATTCCAACTATTGATAAGCCAACCCGTGTTCATAGAACAACGGCAACGCAAGCCATATTTTTGTCAACAATCCTGAGCAAGTTTTACTGAGCGGAAATATTATTACTGACGTTTCTGATCACTTTTCACAATTTTGCATTTTGTCTTCTGTAAAAGAGAACTCCAATATAAAGAAAATAATTCGCAAACGTGACTTCTCACATTTCTCTGCAGAAAGCTTTAATAGTGACCTTTCTGCAGTCGACTGGGAAAATATACTTTTAACAAAATCTAACAATATTGATGATTTATTTTCAACCTTCTTTAAATGTGTTAATAACATTGTTAACAAACATGCTCCTATTAAAAATCTATCAAAACGTAAAATTAAGCAACTTGCTAAGCCTTGGATTACAAAGGGACTCAGAACCTCAATTAAGGTAAAAAACAAACTATACGTACTGGGCGACTCCGTTAAATATACATACTACAGAAATAGGTTAACCACCCTTACACGCCTTAGTAAACAAAAATATTATGCTAATTACTTCCTTGCAAATATTAACAACATGAAGAAAACGTGGCAAGCAATAAATACACTTCTCACAAACCGCAAAAGAAAGTCCCACTCTATAACAGCACTGAAAGACCCACGTGATAATAACCTTGTGACACATAATCCCTCAAGAATACCTTACATCTTGAACGAACACTTTGCAACTATTGGTAACAAATCAGCTATGAAATTATCCCCACGCAGTAATTATAAGGACTATCTGGCTAAATCCAAATCACCTGACTCTTCCTTTCTTTTTCAGCCCGTCTCACCAGAAGAGGTTAAATTTGAAATTTTATCGCTTTCTAATAATAAATCGCACGGACTTTACTCATGCCCCGCGCAGCTCTTGAAATGTGCATGCGATATCATCTCTCCCGTCTTAGCGGAAATCTTCAACATCTCCATCTCATCAGGGGCTTATCCCTCAAAACTTAAAATATCAAAGATAACTGCGATATTCAAATGCGACGATGAGACGGATGCTTTAAACTATAGACCTATATCATTACTTTCTAACTTTAATAAAGTTTTCGAGAAAATAATGTACAATCGGATGGTCAGCTTCATTGAACAGCATTCCATCCTATATTCGTCGCAGTATGGCTTTCGCCAGGGGCACTCTACCAATCATGCTATCATCGATATAGTTGAAGCTATTCAGTCAAATATCGACGCTTGTTTACCTGTGGGATCTTTATTGACCTAAAGAAAGCTTTTGATACTGTTAATCATAAAATTCTACTTGACAAACTTAATCATTACGGTTTTCGAGGAATTATCAATGACTGGCTTAAATCCTATTTGACTGATCGCACCCAAACAACCCAGACAGACTCCCACATCTCGGATAAGTGCGCATGCACATGCGGCGTGCCCCAAGGCTCAGTATTAGGGCCCCTTCTTTTTCTACTTTATGTAAATGATATCCATAATTGTTCTAGCAAATTGAAGTTCTTTCTTTTTGCCGATGACACCAGTATTATATTTGCTGATAAAGACCTGAAAAAATTAGAAGTGACTGTAAACAACGAGATTGAAAAACTTAACGATTGGCTAACTTCTAATAAATTAACATTGAATACTAAGAAATCTAACTATGTCATCTTCCGACCCTACCAAAAGAAAATCCAAAATATTCCTCAAATTTGTATATTTGATCATGATTCAAACAAAAATGTAAACCTTGAATACAAAGACTGCATTAAGTATTTAGGCGTTCTTATCGATGAAAACCTTTCCTGGAAGAACCATATCGATTCTGTTATAACCAAAATAAGCAAAACTGTTGGAATGTTAAGTAAACTAAGACATTATATACCATTTTGTGTTCTTATAAACATCTATAATGCTCTTATAACACCTTATCTCTCCTATGGACTTATTACATGGGGCCACGCCTCTAAAACACATCTAAATAAACTCACTATTCTACAGAAGCGCGCACTACGCTTAATTCACTTTGCAGACAGAAATGAGCACGCTATCCCTTTATTTGTCAAAACTAGCGTTTTACCTTTAAGTTTTCTTTTTGTCCAAGCGGTCTCAAACTTAATGTATGATATAAATGCAAAACAAGCACCGCCAAATATTCTAAATCTTTTCTGTAGAACTTCTAGCATACACAAATATGCTACCCGCTCGTCAACCTCTCAGAACTTTTATATTAAAAATTCTAGAATCGACCGACAAAAATACTCTTTTTCACGTGTTGGAGCAAAAGTGTGGAATGGGATACCTGAAAGAATAAAAAAGTTGCCAAAAAATAGTTTTAAGAAAGAAATGAAAAGAATACTATTTGACATTTTGAAAACTGAAGATAGCTACATTGAAATCGATAAAATAATATTTGATCTAAAGAATCATTAGAGAAGACACAAGTAAAAGTACTTTTATTATCTTAATATCTCAAGCTCTCCCTCTCTCTTTTCTCTCTTTTTTTTTTTTTTGTTGTTGTTGTTTTTTTGTTTTTGTTTGTTTGTTCAATCTCGCACAAATACACTTATCTTTTTTTTTCTCTTTTTTAATCCTGTACTGTAATATAATTGCCTCTATTTCAATAGACTGGCCTGCCACGATTAGCTAAGCTACCTGCAGGTCAGTCTAAATTGTAACATCTCTATTCACTTTATTTTTTTAAATAAACCTTTATGAACCTTTATGAACCTCTGATGGACGCCATGCATAATACCTTCATGATACATAAACAATCGAGCAAGAATCGACGCATTTCTTCTACCCCCTGAAACTTGCAAACCTTGAGCAAAGAGGACTGCAGGGACAAATACAATACTTACTAGGGGAGGCAAAGAATAAATGTTTCATCCAAGTTTAATGAATAAATTAATTAGAATCGAGTGAATGAGTGAGTGAGTGAGTGACTTCAAAGTGCCTCCTATACCTCATGGCATGACTACGTCATCCATGAGCTAAAAAGGAGGAAACTTGATAACAAAAAAAAATCAGCTGTTATAAAAGAAATCAACGCACTATGCGATATATATAATCTTGATGACATATGGCGAAACACGAATGCGGAAAAACAGAGTTTCACCTGGAGAACTAAATCCTTTAAAATTCAATGTCGGTGAGACTACTTTTTAATTTCCAACGAGTTAGTTCCATTCGTTAGGAATTGTAATATTTCTACGCACCCGAATCTGCTAACTAGCTACAACTATGCTTTCCAACACAGAACATTGTCCATAACCGAAAGGCGTGGTATAATTTCGCTTATATCAAAGAAAGCTAAAGATAAAACTATCCTAGAAAACTTGAGACCCATCTCACTTTTAAACGTTGACTATAAGATCCTTACTAAAGTCATTGCCAAAAGAATTGAAAAAATTCTACCAACTTTAGTTAACCCCAACCAAACTGGATATGTGAAATCCCGCTACATAGGTGAAAATGTGAGGCTCATAAACGATACAATAAATTACACTGAAAGGACAAATAAAAAAGGCACCGCAATATTCCTTGACTTTAAAAAAGCATTTGATTCGATTGAATGGAACTACCTATCAGCGATACTGCGGCTTTTCAATTTCGGCCCGGATATTCAAAACTGGGTCAAGGTTTTTTATAGTAATGTCACAAGCTGTGTCTTGAATAAAGGTTATGTATCTAATTTTTTTTATCTTAAACGAGGCGTCAGACAAGGCTGCCGGCTTTCCGGTG
Source organism: Pachyseris speciosa (assembly GCA_016490735.1). NCBI lineage: Eukaryota > Metazoa > Cnidaria > Anthozoa > Scleractinia > Pachyseridae > Pachyseris > Pachyseris speciosa. Next base: position 27,725 of record JAEMWC010002260.1, on the reverse strand, counting down.
TCCTTTTGGTTCTCTGTGTAGAACTCTTTTCTCGAGCTGTGAAAAAGGATGCCACAATCAAAGGTATTCAAGTCAATAAGTATGAACTAAAAATAAGTCAATATGCTAATGATACCACAGTCTTTGTTTCCGACCTTGACTCCGTGACAAACCTACTGAATCTCTTAAATGATTTCCACGCTTGTTCTGGTCTAGAAATCCACACTACTAAAACAGAAGCAATGTGGTTGGGTTAATGGAAAGAAAGAACGGACACTCCCTTCGGTTTTAAGTGGCCAAAAGAACCTATCAGTGCTCTCGGCATTTTCTTTTCCTACAGACAAGCTAGCGCTGATTCTTTAAATTTTGGAAAGAAAATGAAAATTCTGGAAAAAAAACTCTCAAAATCTGGAAACGAAGAAATCTTACTCTGTATGGAAGGATCAATATAGTCAAAACTCTCGGCCTTTCAAAGTTGATTTACGCGGCGTCTGTGTTAGCTGTACCTGAGCACTTCATCCAGGAAATCAATAAAATAATCTTCAACTTTATTTGAAGGGGAAGCCGCCTAAAATTATAAAGAACACTACACTTGGAGAAAAAAAAAAGATGGTGGGTTGAAAATGTGTGATTTCAAGATTATAAAAAAAAGGCGCTCAAACTAGCATGGGTCAAAAGAACTCAAGATGGCTCTCAAGCTTCCTGGAAAATAATTCCCAACCACATCATGCATAAACATGGGAGTCTTACTTTCCTGACAAAATGCAACTTCACAATCAATACACTTGCCCATGAAAACCTTCCATTATTTTACGAAAAGATTTTAAACTTTTGGTTCGAGTTTAAAAACTAAACAGGATATGATCCCAAGTCCGGCCATAAAGATGAAAATATCTGGAACTGAATAATAGCCGAGTAACCTATATTCTATAGACATTGGTTTGACGCCGGATTTCTAAGATTAATGATTTATTAAAAGAAGAAAACAATTTTTTAAACTGGCAGGAGTTTCGATCGAAATTTAATCTCAGTACTACGGTTTAATTAACGCAATTCCTGCAATGTGGAAAACTTACCTTGGAAACCCCATTACCGCTCAAGCGGATGAAAGCAACGTCTCTGCCTACCCCCTAACTACCAGATCCATTTATTCCGCCTTTCTGAAAACCGTTTTCGTTCCTCCGACTGCCGAAAATGGAATACTCCGCTATGGTTTTTACAAGAGACAACATCAAAAATGTATATCTATTGCCATTTGCAATACCAAACGAAGTGAGGACAATGTTCAATATAAAGTGATCCACAACGTGCTTCCTACCCGCGCTACACTTTTTCGTGACGGCCTTCTGATCTAGACAATGCTACCTGTAATTTATGTAACGAAAAAAAGCAATTACTGAACCACTTGCTGATTAACTGCCCTTCCGTAGTCGGTTTTTGGACTTTCTTCCTAGTTTGGTGGAACACAAAAACTAACGCAAATGTAATTATAAATCCGAGTCACATATTGTATGGCTGGCATGAAAGGACAAGGCATTGGCGGGTACTGAACTTCTATTCATTAATTGCTTAATAATACATTTTATGCGCAAGCCTTCGCGGAGATGATTTAGATTTTCAAAACTATCTTCCCATTATCCAAAAAAACTTGAAACATTAAAAGAGATCGCAGTTGCAAAAAAAGCTCTTTCTAAATTTCATCACACTTGGGCCATTCTACTCTAAAACCTGTTTACTGTCTTATCATTACATATTATCTTTGTTAGTGGCATTATACTCTTTACAAACTAATTTTAGTTCGTTCTTGTTATCCAATGAAGTGTATTCGGGATCACTTGGTAGTCGTCGTACATGCTTTCTTGTTACTGAGTGTTTTATTACTTTTGTAATCATTTCTTTTTCTTTGTTGTTTTAGTGTAGATGATGTGTATTTGTTGTTTCAATTTGCAAATAAATTTACAAAAATAAAAGATAATAATAATAAATAATAATTTTGTACTATTGGTAACATTATAGTCTATATTTTTGGCTTCTACATGATGATGATGACTCAAGCAGTTTAAGGCCTGGGTCAGGGGACGTTTATTAGAGAAAACGGTTTTTTGTGATATAACAGCCCAGGGGAATGACACTGAAACGAAATTCGGCACATCGGTAGTTCTCATCATCCTTAACATTTTGACGTGCAATAAACGTTTTCTTAGATCACGTGGCGTGTCACGTGACCATTTCTTTGAAATCGTCACTTATTTGAGGAGTAGGTGACTTTTGTGGGATATAATATCGAATAAAAAGGCTTTTCTTATGCGTATTAATTATTTCCAGCGTCTCACGTTTGGAGCGACCGTCCATCGTTCTCAACAAAAAACTTGTGAGGGCAAAGGTCATTTTTCTTCCCAGAATTCAACCTGTAGCTGTTGATAATTTCAAAACTAAAACTCGTGAGCAATCACTCCAAGCGTAGAAAGTTAGATATGTTGGATTTATATTAAAAACGCTGATTTATTTATCTGTAAACTTAAAATCCGCCACCGCATCGCCGATTTAAGACTTTTTCAAATTTTGATCACGTGACTGATCACGTGATCAAATTTATACGTTAAGGCAAACAAGGACAACAAGATTTATCTTCTGGGAAAGTTTCATCCAGTTCTAGGCAATCTGGAAGAAGATATTGCCGATCAACCATATTTATGAACATATTTCTAAACCCAGGCCTTAAACTGCTTGAGTTCGATGTTAAGAATGATTTGAGAAATAAATGTATCCTATTGGTTTTATTATGCAGGAAGGGGATGATATGCTGCAAGTCATGCGTAGGTTGGAGGTTTTAGAGAAATCCCAGAAGGCCTCTGTTAATTCAGCCTTAGATGAATTTCAGCTTTTCATCTAGTCGCCCATGTTCAATAAAGAGAAAGCCTTGGATTACCTTATAAACCTGAAGATAGTAGCTAGGGAGACGAATCATCCCAAGTCCTGATTTTTCAACGCAGTACTGCAGGCTATGCAGGATAAAATCAGGGTGCCGGACGTTCAATTTTAACAATATCTGCAGCCCTGGCAGGGCGATAAGGATCATGAAAAGGTTCTTGATTCAATTGCCAAAGTTGATAAAGCCACGAGAGTAGCAGCGCCGAGACCCTTCCGGGTCAGGGGTCGTGCGCGTGGTGGCCGGGCCTTAGTTAGTTGCTTCACCTGTAACCAGGAGAGACGCGCGGAAGTACGAGAAAATGGACATAATTCAGAAGGCGTTAGGCTGCAGCGGCTGTTTTCATTGCATGCCTTGCTGTTAATCTTTTACTATTGTCGGGGGGTTTAGCGGCAAGCGACTCAAAACGTCATAAAAAAGCAAAAGACCTCATTAAGAGCATAAGGTAAGTGATCTTTATTCATCTGGCTTACGTTACATCTACATTTGGGATTAAGAGGTGCAAAATTCGGTATTTTATGGCACATTACTCCCTATAGCTTGAATCCCGCCGAGAACAGCCGTTTCAAAATAGAGAGAATATATGAGATCAAGTAGCATGCGTAACGTCACGCAGTTCGGATTGTCTGCCTGTGGTTAAATTTTCATCGCCAACTATTTCGGTCACGACAATTCCGCTAGACTTACGTGAAGTCAAGCTTTTACCGCTACTCGGTCAGTATAAACGATGGGCTGCGGACTGCCGGTTTAAAACGAGGAGTGAGTATAAAATTCGGACTGAAAGCTGCGGACTAGGTACAAAACGCGGACTGAGTACAAAACACTGTGCAAAAGGCGGGTGTTGACTAAACGTGGCCTAGGCCATGGTTCCGGGCATGGTCCACCCTATGACCTACCGGTAATCATTTTTAACTCGAGTATACGCGAAGTGAGGAACTAGTTATTCTGGGCACTGCGTGTCACTCACTCACTAAGGTGTAGACACTCTTCGTAATTAGTCGGCCCTGAACGAGAGCGCTCGTTAAATCGATCGTTCCCACAGATCGCTCCGATCAAAGTTCACTAACCACTCCGTGTGTATCGTGGATTCAGTGGATTGCTGATTTTGTAGTTTTCACAGAACGATTAGATCCATTCAGGGAAGGTGGACTGAAGATGTTTGAGATTAGTGCGTACAATAGCCAACTTGGAGACTGAATTTCATGAATCTTTGACTCGTTCAGGCGCCGCCGAACATGACGAGGATCGGATATGATCATTTACTATTATCGATCAACCCCTCAAGCTCACAGGGGAATATAAATTCCAGCTTTCAGGAAATTGACCTGAAAATGAGTAAATCCCATGCCAAGGTGATACGCTTTGATGAAAATTAATTATATTTGTTGAACATGTCGAAGTCACGTGAGCGAAACGAGGACTTCTTGAACGAAACAACATATTGACAAACATTGGGACAATTGTGGAGTTCATCAGTGGTGCGAAACCAAAGCCCTTTTGTGGTGAAACTAGGACAACAAACATTGCTTCGACGACTAGTGGTTCCACATTGCAAGAGAAGTGCTGACCCATACAGTTGCCTTTACCTGTATCTAGTCAAGGTTGTGCTCTAGCGTCTTGGGCACCCTGAGACGGCTAACGTAACGTTTTCGTTTACATGTATTAATAGGGCGCCTACGGAAAATTATTTCGCATGGCAGGGCAGTCTTGCTTGAAGTCTAAGTGTGCAATAAAACAGGCCACACACTGATGTTGGTTTGCTGATGTTTGTTTGCTGTGACAGAAAAAAAAATCGTTCTAGAAACAGTCGCACTCTCAATGACATTCATAGCTGTTCGGAAAATGATGATGTCAAAACATGTAACACGTGCAATCTTCTCTGGAACTTACCCATCTCAATATTTTTCTTTCTGATGGTTTATGGTTTATTTTAGTTCCTCAGAAGTTTTTGACAGGCTGGCAACTGCACAATTTGATTTTCCCATTACATTTAACTTATAAAATGAGTGTTTGTTTTATGAAAATTTGTTTAATTACAATTCACTTAGCGTTTGCCTCTAGTGATTTGGACAAAGTAACAAAGTAAACTATGTAACGCTAATCAACTATAGAAAAGAATTAGAAACATGTATTTCCTTCTTGAAATAGTATTGTTTTTTTCCTTTTTTTATATTTTGTGACGAACCAATTCAATACATTTGCTAACATTCGCCAAGGACAAAATTTAGCGAAAAACTATTGCTATGCTACATCCATGTTCGACCATAGAGGGTTTTCACATGACGCCACGGCCGCCATGTTGGAGATACAAGAAACGTAAATAATTTTCATTGTTTTCTACCTCCACCGTGAAAACCCTCTATTAGGTCGAACAATTAACTACTTAGGCGGTGATTCTAACCTGAATTGTCACGTAGTTATTTTTTACACCTTGTATTGGTCTATTTTAATCACACACTCAGCTGCTGATATTTGGAAGAAGCCATAGCATTTGTGACAGAAGAAAAATATTTCCAACTACATTTTATATACTTAATAGTGCACCAGAAAAGCTCATCAATCACGAAATCAATTAGTTAATAATTTATAGATTAATTGTTTTGGGTGACCAGCTTCTTGGCCTGGGATCCCTAGCCGGAATAGTTGAAATTTTTGTTAGGAAAAATCAATGCACAGTGTTCTTGTGTTTTTATAGGACAGGACCCATAAAAAAAATAGCACATTAGCAATTTATTTGTAATTCCACATGCATGTGGTTCTGTAGTCTCCTCTGCACAAACGTCTTGAAACCCGCTGGGTCTTGGGATGCCTCACTGCCTATGGTTAGCCTAAGTGACAGCACTATCTTTGCAATCCTTTGCATAACAAAAACAAAAAATTAAGGAGCAAATGGTAAGAAAAAGATGTTCATTAATTATTGATGGTTATATTTAACAGCTGATGATGGCAGTTTAGCAACCAGCTAAATATTAATTCATGCAAAAGAAAGACAGAACAGGCGATTTTGAGTCGATGGCTTGCAAACACAGTTTAGCTGACTGAACGGTAAAATGTAAGACGTTGCTATGAAATACGCAAAGCTAAATGCAATTGTATTGACTGTGGCCCTCATTTCGGGTGAGTGTGAAATTCACATTTGTCTTTAACCTGTTTTTTCACTTTGACTGACAACTAGCGATATGGAGTGCGCGTCTTCTTTAATATTTTAACATCGAAAATTACAAGGAAGACAAAAGAAACCAATACAGTCGGTCCATCAAAACCGGGCAAATCAACTCATTTGTGCTGGAAATGGTATTTAGATTCTTGTTAAGTGCGTTTTACAAAATCTCCTCTGTAAGGTTGATTTTTCCTGAGTGTAGAAAACGTAAGCTTAAGGACCTTATGGATAACCGTGGAACCGTGGAACGCAGGCAAAAAAAAAAAATAAATAAAAAATATCGAACAACACACGGGCAAATACCAGTATGAAAAGATCAAAACCACAGTCTTTCCATTATTGGAATGGTCCTGGGTCTTGGGAGCGTACAAAAAAGAAGAATGTTTTGTTTTAATTTGGTGATTTTACTTTAAAATGTCTTGTTCAGCATTTCATAGTAAGGAATATGAAAACACATGATGAACGCGCACGTACATTGTCAAAGCATTTTGCTACCCTTATGCGATAGCTAACAATATTTCCACTTGTTTTACGACTCTTTAACTTATTCTGACCAGCTAGAGTAGGACTCTCGCGTTTATTTTTTTGGTATAAAAGCGTGCGTTTTCGATTTATTCTATTGGCAAGAAATATTAACTTTGCTTAACTGGTGATTTAAATTCAGGTTCGTTTCAATTTATTCGCTCTATATAAGGCCCTGAAAATGATTTTTTTTTGGCGTCGCACGTTTTGTTGATAAAAAAGGTGGTTATTCCATTGTTGCTTTGAATAAGACAGCCTAAGTCATCAGCTGCACTTATAACAACTGAACGCGCGAATGCTTTGTTTATCTGCTACTGTTTTTTTTTTATGAATTCTGTAGCACAACTGCAGGTTGCATGTTAATTGATGAAGTTTAACATGTTTTGTTGTGCACAGTTAACAATTTCTCGTTAAAGGTTTAGAATAGCTCTCTCCAGAGTTTTTCCTGTAAATATTATCTTTTTAGTTTTTTCTTGTAAATACTTCTATACAAGGAAGGCCAAAGACCGAAAGGTTCTAGAGAAGCAGTCATGGCTGCCAGCTCACGACCTACACATATCAATTTTGATTCTCTGTTAAGCTCACTATAAAACCAAGAAATAAACTGTCAAAATACATATAGCGACTAACTGACTTAAGGAAACGACAACGTGTCAAACAACTGGGGTGGATAACACCTTGTGTGCTGAAAATTCTAGAAGCAAACAAAACAGCAACTTTTTAAATTTGCATGCAGTCGCAATCGAATAACTCAGTTACTAATGTAGGCACCTTAAGTAACGAGGAAGGCAACGGCAACGAGAACGCCACAAAAGAATGGGCTTAATGCGTAAAGCAATCGCTCTGCACGTCGGTTTTACATTTTGGTACATTTCTTTGCCGTCCTCAGCAAAACAACAACGTGAAATGACCTAATGTTATGTTTTCTTGAGAACGTGACTGAGCGTATGACGGCAAACGTTTCTTTCTTTTTCCTTACTTTGACGTCGTTCATAGTAATTTAGTTCCATGACATTTCGCCAGCGTTTTCCAAGTTAAACAAATTGGAATAATCACGAAAGAGTTACAGAAACGAGAAGTTATATTTTAAAATGACGTCTTCGTGGACTGAGGTAACTTGCATAGTCTTTCAATTTTTACGGCTATTAATATACAAAACGTTAACAGCAGAAAAATTCCAGCAGTACCTTCCGAAACTGTTGTATATAGTTCGAATCAATCTATGTGAAAATTCGTACAAACGTCGATACGACAGCGCTTTACTTGGAGACTAGAGGAACAAATCTTCAGTTTCAAATATGTCAGTCGACGCTGGCCTTTGAGTGAATTGAATCGTGGAAAAACAACCTTATCGCTCAGCCATAAGTTTTCTCAGGTAATTAACTATTGATTGAGACTTTTTTTTTTTAGATTTCCGTCGTGATGCTTGCTTATTTCAACCTGAGCTTTTCATTAGCAAAATAAATAGCTTTTTTTTTTAATTTTGTTCAGAACGCAAGAAGCTGTGCTTAACCTCGACACATTAGCAAATAGAGACTAAGGGTTTACACAAATTTTAGATAACGCTTAAACGCCATCTAAAGTAATAATACCTACTACCATTGATATATTACGAATTCATTCCCACCTATGTAACCATATTTATTTATAGTCTAATATTACGTTTGTAAAGCTATGTTGCCTGTAAATTTTGTTACATTTGTGTTATCACGGTCAGGGCTCCATTTAAAATACCAATGCTATGCTAAACTGGATGCTCCTGTAGAAATATTGATTTAAATAAATAAAAAATATAATATAGTATATTCAGTGTTACCTTCAGCATGCACATACTTCAGAAAATCTTAGTGTATTATTTGTGCATCACTCCACATAATTTATTCTCTATTATTTCCTTTGTGACTAGGGAGCCCAGGTTTTATAACCCTCTTCGTTTCTTCTGACTCCCTTGCCAGCTTACTATTATTGTATTTAATTGTTTAGGTTGTTTGGCTAAAAAGAACTGAACTGAACTAAACTGGAAGACTATATAGATGGACTCACTGTAGTATCATGGAAACCATGAACTCTACTTTATTTGGCTTTGATCTCCTTATCATCTCTATTAAAGAATTAACTTTGTATACATTTTTCATTCGGGGAGGGAAGGGGGGGGGGGGGGGGGCAGGGACGTGCACTGATACCCCCTCCCTTCCTACCCCCTCCCCTACGAAAATGAGGATGCTGACTGTCTTGGATTGTTAGCTGCAAAAGAAAAAAAAAAGAGAGAGATTTTGAAAACTGAGTTTTGTTAACCTTTACATTAAAAGAGCGGCTCACAAGATGTTATTTTAAATTCATTTTCTAGGTATTGAGTGCTCTAATGTCTCGGAGAAGACGATACCGGATATTTTGGGTGAGTAGTATTTCCCGATGTTTGATACTATCAACGATTGTAATTTGAAAATGAATTTACAAGACTTAATGTGCTTATTCTTCCCAATATACTGTAGCTTCAGGTTCGCCACTAATCAGTTTTTTCTTTTATTCGATCTCGTTGTTTACATACAATACAAGCAACGGCACAACATGCCTTGAACACCCTGAATTTTTATCTTGAAAAATTCTCCAAGATAGCAAAAAAAAAAAAAAATTCAGGTTCTGAATCGTAGCATTCCATGGACTCAGAGGTGGGGATTGGAGATTCGCCTTTCGAGAAATGTAGTTGTGAACTTCAGTGGATACGACTTAGCAGGCAAATTAACTATTATTTTCGATCTGTTTTAACTTATATTACCATTCTCAAGTAAACAAATTATGAATTTGTTTGAATAACCGAAGGCCGTTAGAAGGCAAAGCTGTCTTATTTAGCACCCTTAAAATTAAAGAGAAAGCGCAGCCAAATGTGTTTGTGACTCATCAGTAACCTCTGTAAAGTTCCATAGCCGATTATATTAATTGCTTGTTTCATCGTGAACTAGACTGCGAGTAGCCTCTAATTTCCCGCCCCACAATCCATCGCCGAAATTAGAGACTACTCGCAGTCTATCCGGATCCTGAACCGATGACATACGCACTATCATGCGACTCTCCTTCTTTTCGGGGGATCTGAGCATCAATGCAGATGTTTTGGTTGGAATTTGTTTTTACTAAAAACACGCCTCCAATAAGTATTTTAATACTTTAGCAATTTCAGCGGAAATTTATCAAGTGATGTTTTATGTTTTTGTCAGTGAGTTACCCTACGTCAGCATTTCCTTTACTGAATAGCAGTACCCAAAAGCATACAATCCATTCGAAACTGTTTCTCCAAAGTAAACGCATGTCATGGTGTCGTGCAGAGTCTTTTTTCCAACAGAACTGACCTCTGTATTATTACAAAGCCGGTGGGCGCAGTTGTGAGAGCACTCGCCTTCCACCAATGTGGCCCGGGTTCGATTTCCGGACTCGACGCCATATGTGGGTTGGGTTTGTTGTTAGTTCTCTATTCTGCTCCGAGAGGTTTTTCTCCGGGTATTACGGTTTTCCACTCTCCTCAAAAACCAACACTTCGAAATCCAATTCGACCCGGAATGTTCAGACGTTTAATAGACGAGCCCCCGGCTTGGGAGATTGGGCAACCATTCCCCACGCTATCGAGCTGAAATAAATGTCAGTTTAATTTGATTTGACAGTCGTGTCAATAACTGAGTTCCTAAATATGAAAGTCATCACAATATTTATTTAGTTTTTTCATTCCTGTTTGCAGGTGGTTATGGATTATCTTGGACAGGTCAGTGACATACGTTATATCCTAACATCCCACACCTTAATCAATGTACAGAGTAAATATAGCGGTTTACAATTCACTGCCGAAAGAAAATTTCGCTTGGTTAGGTTCCGTTTCACTTCGCTCTGTGATTGGTAGCAAAACTCACCTCACTCTCTAAAACAGTGAGTTCCCGTCCACATTTATCCGGAAATATTTGAAAAAAATGCGCGTATTTTTTCGAAAAAATACCGTCCACACTTAGGGCATTCACACGTAAACGCTTAAGTCGATGGATATTTTCCCTTACAGTATATGCGCAAAGCAGGCCGGGAGAGCATGGACTTGATCTATGACATCACCGTATTCGAAAACTTCCGTTTGCGTCCGTCCACACGAATGGTGATATAAGATGGCGTTTAAAAATCTCCACTATGGAGAACGTATTCGCAGAACTCCGTTTCTGGTGCCCGAAAGTACCGTTTACTTCTAGACGAAAGGCGAAAACGGAGGAAAAATTTCCTTTTTAGTCGTGGATACGCAAAGCGTAGAAACGAGTATCATTGGGGGTCAGATTATGCAAATTTGTTACTCACTCAGATGTAAACAAATCGATACGTCAACGGCAAGACCAATAGATATCGATTTTCCGAAATATTGCCGGAACACTTATGTCGACTTTCCTAAGTAATGTCTAAGGAGCAACAGTCGAACCGATGAACGGAATAAAAAATTAAAGTAAAGTAAACTTATTTCAGCTCGGATCGAACGAATAAACGGCGATACTCCGTCACAAGCACAGCTTCTCCGACGTTCAACCAATTTACGATCTCTGAAAAAATTATATGGGTCATTTCACCCAAGAGCTTTTCCAAGTGTGCATAGGAATTGACGACGGGAACTTTTACACAAATATAGCTGCATTCGCGAAGCCATTTTCGGTGTAGGAAATAATATTCTAACGAAAATAACGCAATCTAAACTTAAAATATTTCTGATTGGCGCATTATTCTGACAAAGGATAAAAACGGCCAAATATATTAAGTCTAAAGTGTGTATTCTAAAAAATATACATTTCCTTGCGTACATTTCCACGGGGATTAGAATGATATGGTACACAAAAACACGTTATGGAACAAATCAACCACGCAACAGAAATGACAGCTTTCGAACACATGCCGCGCCGCCACATGCAGATGAAATTTTAGTGCGGCGGAAAATAGCCCCAAATTCTAAAAGCCGGAATGGCGGAAAATCACCCCAAATCCTAACAGCCGGAATGCATAAAACTAGGAAGCGAAAAACGCGTAACGTTTGTTGTTGTAGTTGTTGCAGAGATATCCAGCTGATGAGCACTGATTCTCGTTTGGAATCCACCGCATAATAAAGTGTAACCCCCAGTAAATAATGAGACTAAAAGTGACTGAAAATGAGATTAGGACCTTTAGTCCCTACCCCCTTTTTTGTGTTCGCCAGTAAAGGTTTCCCAAAAATATAACTCTCCGAGGAAAGCAAATTAAGTACTCAAAAAAACATCTTTCAGTTTGTTAGAGGTGACTCGGAAGACGACGCATCAAGCCGACCAAGGTTTTTTGTTTGTTTGTTTGTTTGTGTTTTTTACGTGCTAATTCACTACGTTCAAACGAACGTAAATTATTTGCCACTTAAATATCCGCACTAACCGGTACAACGAAGCATGAGCTAAATTCCTAGATATTTTGTTACACGTAATCTGCTACACTGTGGTTCCAACACGTACATGTCCTTAGTCTCGTCACTTTTTCAGCGTCAGTGAAGCTTTAGCAACCTCTCAGAAAAGTTATGCGAGGGGTCGTTACTTACAACAGAGGTTACCCCACCAGAACGTAAACTATGGAGGCCATAATCTTTAGGATCACAGCGCACATCCTTTAAAGCGTCCTTAAATATCTCCCTACAACGGGTATAAGATAACATGCCATTTCTAAGGGTATACCCTAATTTCTTCTCCGTTAACGGCCTGAACAAGCGCAACTGACTAGATAGGTCAATATCGGTTGCTTGGATATACCTACGCAATACTGCCACAGGACAATAATTACTCTCTAACTTAGGGATATACACATAGTTCCCCTGCCTATACAAATCCGTTTTACTCTTTGGTACAAATACTTTAGCAAACTCCTCGTGAAAGGATATGTGATTGGGCTGAATGTTAGCTAATTCATTAAAACGAAAAAAATCCAGCAAAGCCTAAGGAAGTTACAGCCGCAATACGTAAGTCCTTCAACGATGCGTCTTCAGCACCAAATCTGTCGATAATACTCTTAACGACGACAGCATCAACGGGATTCTTCTTGCTAACAGGAAAGCTCCTTGTTCTTTTGTCACACTCAATCATGCTTCTGCAGCAGGCGTTGTCCAAAGGATTAGGGCCGTCATCAGGTGTGAAAGAATAGAGCTATTTGAGCGCCGCATGAACCAACACCATCGAGGCGGGAGACCTAAGCTGTTGATCTAAATTAAATAGATAAATGGCGACCACAGGAGGAGGAAAAGGTATCTGAACAGGCAGTAGAACTAGCCCTGGATTTAAGCAAGGCAATAACTAATGAATTACGATCAGGGCTAAGAGCAGGAGGAAGTAACGTCCAAAAAATTATAAATATTAAGTTTTATAACAAAGGAAAGGAAAATAAAATCTTGACTTAAATGACGAAACAAATAAACACCTAAACCAAAGGAACAACTAAACTATATAACATCGCAAAGTAACAGCACTGGGGTGTAAATTAGCCGCGCCTAAAACTCCTAACTAAAAAACAAATGCCCGATGCTCGCAGGGATAGACAAACCAGACAAAACACGGAGGCCCTAGAAAGGGCGTGCGCCGCTGAAGAGGCAACATTCATAACGCCAAACTAATAGTGTCGTGAGAAAGGCTAGCAAAGAATTAACACATGTTCGGCCACATAGTCTAACACTGTGGGTCCAAAGTCAGCTCGTGAACATAAAACGGACAGACACAACTTCCCTACATAAAGCTTCTTGCAATACGTGAGGGATAAATCGGACCCTCTTGTCCCCGTCTGGAACACTCAAGTTCTTCAGCTCACACTCCTGTAAGCAATTGCCACTGCATATGACCAGTGTCATTTCTCTAAACACATCCATCCTCCTCATGACCAGTGTCATACGGCTCTAGAAAATCGAACTACAGCAACCCTTAAGTCAGCTTTCAAATAAGCGAAACGCGCGGGAACCTCTCTACAAAAATTCCAGTCTAAGGGCTACTACATTGCCCGTAAAATTTACAGAGCCCAGGAACGAATTCAAATTTCTTTCTAAGGTGAGAGCCTCATTTCCATTCCGTAAGAAACAGCCTTTCATAAACTGCTTGTATTTATAATTACTTGTAATCAAAGGCCAGAAACTGGACGAAGGCCACAGCGGTATCACGATGGTAGCCCTCGCCTTCTGGAGACTCAGATAATGGAGGGCGCGAGCAGCAAGAGGTACCGGAGGAACCACTAAACAATTCTCAGACTCCAGGTTTTGAACAAAAAAGTCCACCCCTGATGTCGCTGGGTTCCAAAAACGGGAAAAGAATCTTGCTAGTTTCGCAGTATAAAAATTAGCAAAACAGTCAACTGTGTGCGGACCCCATAATTCTTCTAAATGGAGAAAAAATTCCGGAGTAATCTGCCAATCATCAAAGTCAATAAAACGACTGATATAATCCACTCTCTCATTTCCCGTTCGCGGGATCCACTGGACCTCCAAACGAATATTATGCACAGCACAAAACTGGAAAATGTTGACAGCTAGTCTGTGCAGATCTAACTTCATGTTTCCCATTTCGATGATTTTCGCAGCCGACTGACTATCTGTAAACCACTTGACAAGGGAAACCTCCAGAACTGGGGCGAACAATTCGAGAGATTAATCAATGGCGGCAAGCTCTCTCCAAGTAGAACTTTTGGAGCATTCGGATTGTTCCCAAAGCCTGTGACAGATATGATCCTCATTAAAGATGATAACTGAACCACACCCATGCAGTAGCACTCGCATCAGAATAAACGAAACGTCGAGGCTTATGAATGAGGAAACAATCCCGAATCTTGAGGGAATTCAGATTTGTTCTCCAAAAACGCAACTCTTCAATGCAATACTGATCTAATACAATGTTCTCCTCCCAATGCTGGACACTTAATGTAGACAAAACGCAGTGCCTAGACATAATTCTGAAGATATTGCCGGAAACAGGTGATGTAGAAATAATTTGCCCTGTGAAAGAGGCCAATTTTCTAGCAGAAATAACGAAGCCAGAGTCAACAATACTATCAATAGTACTGAGTATTTTGGCAAACTTCCTATCGACGATTTCAATGGTTCCGCGAGCACTGTCCCATGTAATACCCAACCAATCGATTCGCTGGCAAGGTTCCCATATCGATTTCTCGGTATTTGTGACAAAACCCGCCCCACCAAGATCGGTTTTAACTGCTTTAGCCATGCTACTACACACTTGGCGATCTCTTTCTATAGCCCAGCCATCGTCAAGAAAAATAGCAATGCATATTCCCTGATGCCTCCAATGTTTCTCCAAAGGCTTAAGAGTTTTGGTGAAAATGTGAGGCGTGGACGATAAACCAAAAGGCAAAACTGCAAACACGTAAACTTTGTGAGATTAGAGCTACCATGCTTCCAAGAGAAACCGAGGTAGGTTTGATGACCCTCAAATTTTTCAATATGGTGGTATCCGCTCTTCAAGTCAAAAGAAAACATAAAGGCCTCTGTCATGAAGTAGAACAAGGCAATTTTCCAGTCCTCGTACTTGACGCGCATCTTTCTCAGACTCTTATTAGTGTATCTCAAATCGAGAATTAGCCTCTTTTTGCGCGTGGCTTGAATGGAACTGACAAGGGATTGACCACCAACGGAGGTACTACAACTTCGAGAACACGACCCGACTCAACAAGTTCACATAGCATCCTCAAAGTCAGCGTGGACAAGGGATGATCTGTTGTTTCTAAACACTGCTGGTTCCGGAAGACTAATTAAAGGTAACATATATCCCCTCTCTATAACTTTAAGAATAAATTTCGAGGTTTCAATGCGCTTCCAAAATTCCAGATTTCTTCGAAGATTCCCTTTAACATTTACAAGCGGTGAACGGTCAGTCAGCTCAAACTCAAACAATTCGTTATCACAATATACCTGTGCAATATCCCAAACCTCCTGTTCAAACACCTCACTGCTGCTTAGGACCGGGGTGGGGTTACATTCCCTGACTGAGCTTGTCGGAGATGTAAGAGTATCCGGGCGTAAAGCCGGTTCCACGATAGACATTTCTGGAGCTCGACTAAGCGCTGGTACAGTCTCTTGCCCAGTGGTCGAGCTTAAAACATCTGAAGCAGCTGGAAACATTGACCAGGGTAATGTAAACGCAGTCGTTTTATTGGATTTAAAGAAAGCCTTTGACACCGTCGATCACGATATTCTATTGTCTAAACTTATGAAATATGGTGTCCATGGCACTTCATACGATTGGCTTAGATCATACTTGGATCGCCGCACACAACGATGTTTTACAAATGGTTCTCTCTCTGGGGACCATTTCCTTACTTGTGGTATACCTCAAGGTACAATTCTGGGTCCACTCCTTTTTATAATATGACCAGCTCGAAGGATAATAAGTGTAGGATAGCAAGCGAGAGAGATCGAACGAAACCACCGTAAAGTATAAATAGCTAGAAACGACAATCACGACCTCACAATAGGCATACTGCGACACCTGACACAGAAGAATACAGTCAGACACAGAAGAATCCAGTCAGGAATTTTCCAGCGGAAAATGTATTTACGTTCTAATTCACTACGTTCAAACGAACGTAAATTATTTACCACGTTAATATCCGCAAAAACCGGTACAACGAAGCATGGGTGGATCGCTTGCGGACCCTAAAGATTAGCGAACAAAACAAAGTACCCTAACTAGAAGAAAGAACAGAAAATAAGCAGTATCGGAGGAAACACACACACAAATAATGCTACAATTAAGGCTCACCGCGAAAAAGCTGCAGATCTGTTGACGAATGGGAAGTTTTGGCTCTCTTCTCTGGCCCGTGACGAACTTGCGTGGCCTGCCTTCGTTTACGACTCGCCGCGTCCTTAGCCTTCTTCAACCGCTTCTCGTCCTCGGAACCGGAGGCCAATTCATCTGAGACGTACTCGTCCACTACTCTCGAACCGTCGGCACTCTTGTTGGCTATTCGGATCAACTTTTGGCGCTTGCGGATCAATTCCTTGTCTTCGACAATCAATTTAATAAGATCTTTGTTTTCAGGAACATTTGCAGAGGTTTATCTATCAAAAATTGAATCAATCTCGGCATTATGCTCAAACTGCCTCTGGTTACCTTTATATTTCATGAGAGTAACCTGCTTATCCACCTTGGATTTCGACTCGATCTGTTTACTCTTCTCATCCAGTTTAACTTCAAGATAGCTTTTGAATATCGAAAAGACTTCGTTAATGACAGGCGAATCTCCGGGATTAGAAGTACCAGCAACACTAGGTTCTGTAGCGCTAGGTCCCGTGACGTCTCCGGGATTAGGCATCCTCAATCGACGTGCTATACTCGTGTAAATAGAGGACGTGACCAGCTCGAAGGATAATAAGTGTAGGGTAGCAAGCGAGAGAGATCTGGCGAAACCGCCGTAAAGTATAAATAGAAAGAAGCGACCAATCACGACCTCGCAATAAGCGTCCTGCGACACCTGACACAGAAAAATCCAGTCAGGAGTGTGATGCTAAAATACCAGCGGAAAATGTATCATCCATTGCCAGAGCTATCAACCAAACTAAAAAAAAAATGTAAAACTTTTGTTTTACATTTGCATGGACAGGGCTTCCTGAAAGCGCAAAAATTACCTGTTCAGCTTTCAAAAGGAGCACATTTTTTTCACTCCCACGATTTCTCCCTGCCTCGATAATTCTTTAAAACGCGTGATAAAAATATGCAGCCCGAGGTTAAATTGTGTCAAGCTCATGAACTAAAAGATTGATGCTCAAAAGAGCTGGACGTTTAAATACATTAAAAAGTTGTTTAAACACTTCCAAAAAGCGTTTTCACGCGTTTAAACTAGTTAAAACGCCGTTTTCTCGAGTCACCTTGACTTAATCCCCTTATCGCAAATAAGGTCACATATCCACGACTTCTTCACAATTGTACTTTGATTATATATACGAGTGGACGGGGCTGAGAGGCAAAACTAGAACCAATCGAGAGTTCCTTGAAAGCTTTTCCAGTGCTTGGCTTATTGCAGTGTTTACGTCTCATGTGACCGGTCAGAGTAATTGGTTTAGTTTAGTTTTGTCTTGTTTTACGACACTCAATTGAAAGTTGTTCCAATAAATAACATAAGCGAAAGGTTACGCATGAAAATTCTACTTTGGAGAATGTATCCTGTTAACATTTTTATGTTTCTTTTTATTCAAAGAACCGTTGGCAAATTCGCTCAGGTATTCATGATCGTATCCCTTTTCGAAAGATTACGTGTGAACACTCTACTTTGGAGAGCAAATGTCCTGTTTATATTTTATAGGATTTAAAATTAAGCATTTTTTTTGTTGGAAGACCATCTTCGTCTGTGCAAGTTAACAGGACACATTCTCATATAATTTTGCAATTGTATGATCTTAAAGTTCGATATTTTAGGACATCAACCTGTTTCTCTTCTTTCAGAGTTTAGCGGACGACTATTCTCTCCTGGAAAGAATCGCTCCAGCAAAGAAAGTGCTCTTCTTTTTGCCCCACATGCTTTCGTACCTGTAAGAATGAAAACGTCTTACATCAGCATCAGCATCAGCATCAGCAAACATCATCATCGTCATTATCATCACCATCATCATCGTCATCATCGTCATCATCATCATCGTCGTCATCGTCATCATCATCATCGTCGTCATTGTCATCATTGTCATCGTCGTCATCGTCATCATCATTATTGCGTCATCATCATTGTAATCATCGTCATTATCATTATCATCGTCATCAAAATCATCATCGTCATCATCGTCATTATCGCCATCATCTTCAATATTATCGTCATCATCATCGTCATCGTCATCGTCATCGTCGTCGTCTCATCGTCATCGCATCATTGGTTATCATCATCATCGTCGTCGTCGTCGTCATCATCATCGTCATCGTCATCGTCATCTCCCTCGTCATTACCAAGTTACAGTGGAACCTTGATTTAACGAAGTGCCAGAGGACTAGAGAAATTGGTTCGTTATATCGAGGGCTCGTTACCTCGAGGTCCTTTTACATACATTTTAAAACGTCGGGCTGAAGAATATCGTTCGTTAAATCGAGGTTCTACGGTATTGTCATTGTTATCGTCATCGTTAATTAGTTATCGTTATTGTTAATTATCATTTTTACAGTTGTTATCGTCATCCTCATCCTCGTCGTCATCGTTCTTGGTTTTGCTGTTTGTTTATGTTATTATTATTATCATCATTTGGACAAAATCCCTGCTATAGGTTTAGAATACGAGAAGCACATAAGTTACATTGACATGCATTCTTAAAAAGATCGAAATTAAATTGCGCAAAGAGTAGATCGAACTAAGGGCTGTTGAAATCCAAGCAGAAAATTGGGATAACAAAACATTGCCATACACTGGTACGTATATTTTAAAGCTTTATAGCATTATTGTGGCTTCATTTTATCTCTGAATTAAAAAGCCCCCCCCCCCCCCCCCCTCCGCTAGTAACCTATTCCTTCTATATTACGAGGCTCCACCTTTAAAAGATAACTTGAATAAATATTTTCGATTAAGAGAGATACCGAGATTAAAAAATATAGGCACTTACCTGAATTTTTTAGGCTTATGTATTTTATTTTCCGTCGGTGTTATTGGTGTTCCGTTTTGCATGGCTGTTCCACGCATCCAGGTGCGAACAATCTAATACAGTCCTGGGGCAAGATTCAGGAAGAGCTCTTACATTAAGATACATCCCAACCATTGTTGAAAAAGCAATGGCTATTGTTAAAGTGCACGTAAACCCAAAATTTGTTTTTCGCTAAAATAAATCTTGCACCTGTTTGAAATGCATTGTGCCTTTTTTTTTTTTTTTTAGCAAATCTAAACTAGTTATTTTGAATTTTCTAGGGTGTTAAAGTTTAAAATCTGGCCATCGTCTGCCCCACGACCGAGTCAGAAGGGGCTTGGGTCTATTCTCGATTTTATGTCACTAACTGCTTTGCATGCATGTTTACTTAACACCTTAGAAAACTCAAAATAACTAGTCGAGATTTGGTAAAAAAGGCGCAATGCGTTTCAAACAGGTGCAAAGATTTATTTTAGCGAAAAAAGTTTAGGGGTTTATGGTGCACCTTAAGGAGCAATACTTAGAATATATTGTAGGTTTGAAGAACTTTTTTTTTTCTCGGGCTATTCTTAGTGGATGAGAAAGTTTTGCTGTAACCTCAACGACACATTAGTAAGTGGAGTCAACAGAAGCCAAGCTTTGAAGGTAATTTTCCTAATGGATGATGATACATTAAAAAATTAAATGCATCGTCATTCGGATTGAGCCGTATGGGATCATCAGAATACATCGCAACTCATAAAAAAATACGCGATACTAGCTGGGTATCAAATCGTGAAAGGTTGGGTCAAAGTTCCTCAAACAGTCGCCTTTCTTTATGACATTAGGGAGTTTAAGAGACGAGGATGCGACGGTAACGAAAACGTCATTTCAAAAAATATCTTCTCGTTATTGTAGCACTTTCGCGATTATTCCAGTTTGTTCAACTTGTAATTTTCGGCGAACTATCCAGGAACTAAATTTCTAGGAACGGCGTTAAAGTAAAGAAAGAGAAAGAAAAATTTGCCATCATGTGCTCACGTTCAGGTTAAAACCTCAAACTTGGTCATTTCACGTTACTGTTTTGCAGAGGACGGCAAAAAAAATATACCAAAATGTAAAACGCACGTGCAGACGTTCTCGTTGACGTTTCCGTCCTCGTTTCTTAAACTCCCTAACATTTGTACAGCAAACTGGACATCAATCAGTCTTTTATGTTTTATTTATTTAGTAACAGTATTTCCTATTGGCTTGACCCAAAAACAGCTAAAGGCGGATGCCTACAGGATAGCTAAGTTGCCGGGGCAAACCGTCTCCAGTTTTATCTTAATGAATCCTGTCGTGCTAAATGTATTAATTTGTTCAGTTTGGATTCGAAAACTAATAATCACATAATATTAGTGGATTGCACAAAGTATACATTAAAGAAGCTGATAGCCCGGGTCATCCCATTTTACTCTTTTTTTCACATTCTGTTTTTGCAGCGAGCAGAATTTTGGTTTGGGAAGACCACTGCATTCTTCAAGAACACAACTGGACATAAGGAATGGAACATAAGGGAGAAAGAACTAAAAGAAAGCACGTTTCAAGCTGCAGAAATTTTTGAATTGTTTGTTCTGAAGTACTTTCAGACACGAGTCATTCTATATGGGTATCGTTATAACGGCACTGATCAGTTAGGTCAGTGTAATATATAATTCTATTTTTGAGATTCATTTAAAAATACGAACATAGGGCCAGCCGCGCATAGTAAACACTCTCTCAGTTATTTTGATCTCTAACCTTTGGGTTTAGCTAAGCACAGCTCAAAAACAAAAGGAAATTAAGCTCAGCAACCTCGGGAACAGTAAACAAAATGACGATCTGACTGGTCTGACGGCCGACTAAGGCTGTTGTACTTGCAGTATGTGTGCTGTCTGGTGAATTCACGAGTTAACTGCCATATCAAGGTTTTAGTTTGATGGAGTAAAACCGTTTCTCGAAATGTCGTCCAAAATGTTCGATGGAGAGCTAAACATTCATTTAACAAAAAATACTGGTTGAACGTCATCTAACATAAACGTTCTAACTTTGTTGAACCGGCCTGCCTTAACGAGGACTTACTCGCGCCAGGGCTTACAATTTCACGAAAAAAAATATATATATATAACAATAAACCTAAGCCTGTGAATGCGATTAGTAAAACTCCGTGAAACATTTCGCAAACTTGGAACTTATATTTCTGAAGATTTTCTGCCTGATGGAGAAAATTATCAGTCACAATGAACAAGCATTCAAATTGCAACATGAAGTACATTGAATCCTAACTGTTTCCAGTTGTATCACCCATAAATGTAATAAAAACCATAATGTAATGCTCACAGCCATAAATGTAATAAACATCAACCATAAATAAGATAAATGACTCACCATTAATGTAATATGATTTTAACCATAGATGTAATAATCTGACTCACCATATAGATGTAACAAATTTTAACAATAAATATAATAAACTAATCTTCTCTCTGAAATAACGTTTAGGTAGTGAGTCGGTTTTTACGGTTTTTACTTGGCTGTTTAATATTTTCACATTCATACTACACATTCAGCACAATTTTTACGGGAATTCCACTTGATTGTTTTGCTTGCTTCATTGCGCGTACGTTTTCGTTTGTATTTGTATGTGAAATCAACTAAGGATTTGCGAATTGCACAACTCGAGTCTTTCCCTCGTATTGTCTTTGCCAAAAGGTTAAAGCGATTCTCAAAACGATTTTCACTGATTTTGCAATGTTCTACGACAGCTAGTTATTATTAGGGAGCTTTAGCAACGAGAACGGCAACGATCGTGACTAAAACATCACACGAGTACTACGAGTAACACACGAGTAACATACCAGTAAATACGAGTGCATACGAGTACATACGACTACATACGGGTACATACAGATACATACGAGTAACATACGAATACATACGAGTAACACAGGTAACATACGAATACATACAAGTAACACACAGGTAACATACGGTCAAGTGTGGGTAATACGCATGAAATCTACAAAGTAAAAAACAAGAAATTGGGTTTTTCTCCGAAATATTTATGATGAGTGTGATGGGGGAAGGGAGCAAGGGGGGGGGGGGGGGGGGGGGGCTTGATGGATGATGGGGGCTTGATCTCAGTTGCCCCTGAGTCAAGAAATTGGATATTTCTCCGAAATCTTTGATTTGTTTTTTATTGCTCGATGTATTTATTAATGCAAGGGTGTAGTGTGAGGAGAAAGTAGCATTTGAGGGTGTTTGTATTTGCGTGTGCATGTTAAATTTATGGTGAGTCATTTATTACATTTATGGTTGATGTTTATTACATTTATGGTGAGTATTACATTTATGGTTGTTATTACATTTATGGGTGATACATCAGTAAGGCGAGGAGAGGCTTCCACAGTGAAAGAAAGTTTGCTTTTTGGCCTTTAGAATATAAAATCGATCTTTGCACGATTAACTTATCTCTAACATAATAATAATAATAATAATAATAATAATAATAATAATAATAATAATAAAAGAAAAAAATAAAACGCTTGGGGGGGGGGGGGGTTGAGCTCGAACCTTGCAGGAAAATGTGTCTCTTGCCAAGGAGAATGTAATAGTTAAAGATATGCATTATATAATTTAGGATCTGCAGCGTTATAGCCATACAGTATACTAAAGATATCTATAGTTAAAGATATGCATTATATAATTTAGGATCTGCAGCGTTATAGCCATAAAGTATACTAAAGATATCTACTGACAAGCATTACATACTGCTAACTACTTTAAACCAAAATTCTTGAATTACACTACAGTTAACTACATATGAGATAGTGTTTCCAACGAGTCACAATGTATGCAGAGAGGGGAGTCTACAATCCTCATTTTATGCAGTAGCACGCCATGAGGAAGAATATTGTGAATAATTTTATATTGAAATATGCTTAATTTCGTTTCCTTGGAATGGCACTAACTTTAGAGCCATCTGGGAGACAGTCAAATTTAAAGCTACAGTGGACCCTCGACGTTTAACGAAGTGTCAAGGGACTAGAAGCCTCCCACGCAGACGTCTTTGGCCTCGTCACGCGTTCCTCTCCCGCGTACGTCTGCTTAACTGAACTGCCACTTCCGTTCGCCGGGCGGTTAGCCTTTGTTTTGAAGAAACCAATCACGCAGTATCTGTCTATTGTATAACAGATAGCCAGTAACGAGCTGTGTAAATAAGGAAATCGACACCCGTGGCGTAAATTCCACCAAACGGCCGATTCCCATGCATCGTCTGGAATAAATCCATTGATTCCTGCTTTCCATAAATTGGAAGACGAACTAGGATTGGCTGACCTCCGGTGAACGGAAGTGGCGGTTCATCTGAGCAGACGTTCGTGGGCGGGGAGGAACGCGTGACGAGTTCAAATACGTCTGCGTAGGAGGCTTAAAGGAGCAAGGTCACGATATTTTGGGTCATTATTAGAGAGATAAAAATATGCATTTAAATAATGCGAAACAGTGAAATAACAAATTTTCAGGGAAGACAAGCACCAAAGAGACAAGAATAAATGCAAATATGGCGAGGATGGTGAAGGATGTAGAAGATTGAAACTGATAACAAATTACCTTGTTGAAAACTTTAGCCTAAAATGAGTCTAAAATTTTCAAAAAGGTAATTTGTCATCCGTTTTCTTGTTCTAGATTTAGAGGTTTGGCGAACTCCAGGTCAACGCAAACGTATGAAACTCATAGTTATGAAGTTTGAGGGAGGAAACTTTATTAAAATCCGTGCTAAAAGCCAGAATAGAGGTAAGCAGATGCATGCGCAGATAGCCCTTACATTAAACTGTTGTCCTGTTGAAACTGACTGCACCAAATCGTTTGCATTATTAACTGGTGAAGATTTTTTCTCGATCTACTAGAACGAGTAACATCACAAAATTTCTGAAGGATGAAGAAAGAGTTCTCTCAATCAAGCCCAGTAGCTTTTATTTTAATACGCACAAACCCTAAAGTTAGAAACACTATTCCATGATTTAGTCATCATTGCAAGTAATTACATACATTCAATTTACCAGCTTTTGTATACTAATATTGATTTGATTGATTGATTGATTGATTGATTGATTGACTGAACGACTGATTTAATTGATTCCTTATTTGCCTATTTATTATAAATTTCAGATTCTTTGATATTAGGGGTCATGTACAAACGTCTACACGAACTGTTCATGGCGGATACATTAAAACCTAAGAGCCCAAACCAAAAAAGGTTTGTATCCTTTCTTAACGATTACTAACAAATAAAGCCTTTGTTGACCAGCTTACCAATTAGCTGGTCAGCTGGCCAGCCAGCCAAGAAACAGGGCTAACTTACGGGCTAAAAGACCATAAAACTAATTGTTAAACTCAGCCTGGGTGGGACGAGGCCGAAAATCGTTTTAAGAACAACAGTCATTCGAGTCCAAGCACAAACTATAGCAGTCGGCCATCATGAGTAAACGCTTGCAATCTCTGACGAAGCACTCGCGCTGAGGTTAAGTGTTGTTATATAACATTACTTTTTGATATTTTGGAAAAAGAAGAGATAACTACATTGAAATACGAGCGATTATTAAAAAAGTACGATTAATTAAATAACTCTATTTATATATTTAACTCTGATTCACTTATGTATTTTCTCACTTTTCTTGCAGAGTTAGAACTCTTTTCAGCACATCTTCCTGTTTTTCACTTTAGTTTTAGTCCATCTTTTTGTTACCTTCTTGTTATTTCTCTTAGCTTTGGTCGTTTTATCCCGCCCCGATTAGCGTTGTAGCTATTTGCGGGCAAACTATTGGTTTTATTGTAAAGAACGTGTAATAAAGTTGTTGTTGTTGATGATGATGCTTAGAGATTCATCTCCAAACAATATGGATGCCAAAAGCAATGTAGCATGTATTTTCTGTCTGTATCATTTTTGCAGGGGGATCAACACGATGATAATATCCGTTACAGCGAACCCTCCTCCAAGACTCCCATTGCAAAAAAATATCAGCTTGATCTTCAAGAGCTTAAAGGTACCAATAGGAAAAATGCATTAGAACGTAGGAGGTTCTGTTATACGACCCTGATATTGCACTGTTATTGTCATTATTGGCTTTGTTTTGTTTTTCTTGTTCTGTTTTTTTATATTACTTGAAAACTGTTCATTTGATGATTTAGTCTGGAAACAGGGCATGCAAATATGGCTGGCTTTAATTTGTTCATTTGTTCATATTCAAAATAGCTTCACTAACCTCGCTTTTGAGATCAAGATTCTAAAGAATTTGCTATAACCCAAACGATTGGAAGCTAGTGAGGCTATTTTAAATACGAACAAAATAATAATTTTTAAGCCAGCCATTTTTGCATAGGGTCTATTCTGTACAAGACAATGAGAAACATGTTTTATCATACGTTAACCTGATTTTAAGCTATCAACGATTACCTTCAATACACCATGCCACGAACCAGGGCTAGGCACGGCACAACACAGAGGGATGCTTCAATATCATCCTTGATTTTTCCCTGTTATGGTTCAAATCTACTTAAATTATTGAATCTGGCACATAGCTGAACGAAGTATATTTGTCTTAAGCCTCCAGGGAATAAAAGAGAATGTGTATTCTGGAACAACTCAGAGAACAAGTAAGAAAGCTTATTGGACAAAGTTCATTACGTTATTATGCCAGGAGAGTGACCACAACTTGTTAACCAATGACTAAGGATTTGGCCGATACCAGTATCGTAGTATTGATCAAACCAATTTTGTAAGTGCTAGAAACTGCTGGAAACCATTGTGAGCCATCTTAAGGCACTAGAAACATAAGACCACTACTTACAAAAATTGTCAGTTTTGCCTTGCGGTGGGGACAGTGGAACAAACCGTTTTAATTTTTCTAATGTTTATTTGGCAACAGTTCGATATGGCATTTGATTGTCTACGTGACATGATGTTTCCATGGTAACGGGATTTGACTTCCATCTTTTTCGTAACTCGGATTTTCCACCCTTCTTAAATTAGTTTGTAGTTACAGACAAACAGGTGGAGTAACTGATTCTTCTTTAGTTCCTCAGGATGGTCGGGAAAAGGTTGTTATACCCAGTTTGCTCGCGGCAGCTTAGAAACAACTTGTTTATGCAATCACATGACACATTTCGCCGTCCTTATGGATTTCGCTGACGCTACATCGACGCTTGTAAGCATTGTTCTTTTGAGGTGGATATAAATGGCATAATTTAATGGTCAGTTTATCAAACCTTTTCACGATTGAAGTGTGGCCTTAGTAGACCGGGAGAGAGGGCGGTTGAATTCGCTGTCAAGCATTTCCAACGACCTTTCATTGTCACTTTACTGGCATCTCCTGAACAGTTTGATTGACACACCCGCTTTGCTCATAATTTTTGATGTTTCAAAGCAGTCGTGACAACCACGATTCACCACACATTCAGTTTTGGAGACCAACTGGCCACACCAATAGTGAAAATCAAGATGAGGCTATTTATATTACATGACGTCATTCCTTCCTGATCTCCAACGGAACAGTTGGGCATGTATTCCAATTATATCCTTCAACTATTTGTCCATGGAACTGAATTTTTTGTTTTGTGGTTGTTATCTTGTGACAGTCACCAGGTGAGATCGACAGTTTGAATATCTTGACGTACGTGGGTCTGGCGCTGTCCATCCTGGGATCTCTCATTACAATAATCTGCTATCTTCTTTTAACGTAAGTTGGTAAAATACTGAGGGATGTGGGAGGGATGTCAGGGATAAGACTTAAAGTCAAATGTTTTTGTTGTAGAGGCTGTGCCTGCACATACTCTGGTACTGAACAGTTTGCAAGAAATGTTAAGCAGTCCCAATAAACAATAGAATAATGTTATTGAGTAACAGTTAGGAGAGCTAAAATAGGTGAAATAGGTGAAAATACTCATGTAAATCAAACCAAATCAAAACAATTTATTTAATCTCGATGGCGTGGGGAATGGTTGGCCAATCTCCCGAGCCAAGGGCTCATGTTTTAAATACTCGAGCATTCCGCATTGAAATGCAATACAGAAGACTGGTGACAATTCTTTTACTGTTGGAATAGCCTGCGTGGCAGGCGCTGGGAAAGGGGAAGGGAAGGGGAAAAGCGCCTGCCACGCGGGTAGTCTTGGAAGGCTTCCGTTGTTCTTAATGTTTTCTGAACCTGGAAGAAGGCCAGGCGAAAAAGAGAAGTTTTCTCTGGTGTGAGCGACTTATGTTCAGCATGGCGGCCAGCCTTACAATGCGGTAAACAGTCTCGTGCCCAGAGTCTTCGTTCCCCTTGCCCAGCGGAAGGTAAGCGAGCGAGTCTGGAAAGTCCAGAAATATCGGACGATTAGAGTTCGGCGCCATGTTGGAGTCGGTTCGCTTTACTCCCAGTCATTTGTATTGTCTGAGAAAGACAATAAAAATCACTAACCCGAAGCACCGGCCAAACGAGAGCGAGAGTCGGTGAGAGTGACGAGAGTTGGAATTCTCGCTCTCGGCT
>JAEMWC010002259.1:12500-48035 GCA_016490735.1 Pachyseris speciosa | reverse complement strand
CAGGTAGACAGTCAGTAAGTCAGCTGGTCCGTCATTAGCCAGTTAGTCAATTACCCAGCTAGCCAGTCAGTCCATCCGTCCGGCATGTGAACAAGCAGGCAGCCATCCAGTCAGGTCAGTCAGTCAGTCAGTCAGTCAGTCAGTCAGTCAGTCATCACTAAAACCAACCATTCAGCTGTTAGTCAGTTTGTCATACAGTCAGCCATTCAGTCAGCCGGCCATTCAGCCATTCAGTCAGCCATTCAGTCAGTCAGTCAGTCAGTCAGTCAGTCCAGTCCGCCAGTCAGTCAGACAGACAGGCAGGGCAGGCAGGTAGGCAGGCAGGCAGGCAGTAAGCACAGCCAAGCCAGCTAGTCACTCAGTCAGTCAGTTCGTCTTTAGTCAGCGATTCAGCAGTCAGTCAGTCCAACCAGCCATTCAGAGTCAGCCAGTCAGTTAAGTCATTAGTTCCAGGCAGTCAGCCAGCCAGCCAGTCAGTCAGTCAGTCAGTCTGTCAGTCAGCAGCCAGCCAGCCAGCCAGTCAGTCAGTCAGTCGTGTTCGATTCCCACCGAGGTCAAAAGATTTTTTTTGCCTCGTGTGGTTCCCTGTTTCTTTACTAGGGCTAACGCCAGTGGGTTATTCATGGGTTTAAGTAGCACTTTAATTTACACTTTAGAGTTAATTTCTATTCCTATTTGTGTTCCTAGTGCTATCGCGGCACAACATTCATATGTCCTTACTTTCACTTTGCCGCGATTCACCATCTAAAATCGTCCCCGACTTTCTCTGAGTAAGCGGCAGAGTCTAATCTCGGAGGTCGTGGGTTCGATTCCCACCGAGGTCAAAGATTTTTTCTTTGCCTCGTGTGGTTCCCTGTTTCCTTTACTAGGGCTAACGCCCAGTGGGTTAGTCATGGGTTTAAGTAGCACTTTAATTTACACTTTAGAGTTAATTCTCTATTCCACTACTCAGTCAGTCAGTTCGTCTTAAGTCAGCGATTCAGTAAGTCAGTCAGTCAACCAGCCATTCAGTCAGCCAGTCAATAAGTCAATTAGTCCCGGCAGTCAGCCTGCCATTCTGTCAGTTCTTTAGGCTGTCAGTCAGTCAGTCAGTCAGTCCGCCAGCCCGTTAGACAGACAGGCAGGCAGGCAGTAAGCCAGCCAGCCAATCAGTCAGTCAGTCACTCAGTCACTCAGTCACTCAGTCAGTCACTCAGTCTGTCAGTGAGTTCGTCTTAAGTCAGCGTATCAGCAAGTCAGTCAGTCAACCAGTCAGTCAGTCGATTAGTCCCGGCAGTCAGCCAGCCAGCCAGTTAATCAGTCAGTCAGTTCGTCTTAAGTCAGCGATTCAGCAAGTCAGTCAGTCAACCAGCCATTCAGTTAGCCAGTCAGTCAATTAGTCCCGGCAGTCAGCCAGCCAGCCAGTCAGTCAGTCAGTCAATTCTTTTAGGCTATCTGTTCATGGTTTTGTCTGTATGTCTGCTCGGATTTTAACACAGAAAGAATATAAACCACTTACACGTCACTTTGGCTCGTGTAAATGCCCTGCTCGAGAGATTCCACCGCCATCCATTTAGCTGGAAGTTTACCCTGCAAATACGACAAATAAATGCAAAGGATCATTCCAGGGAAACAGTACTTTAACCGATGATACACAACGAGAAAACATAGCATGCAATTATACACCGGCTCCATTTCTGCATATAATACTAGATTTTCTGAAGCTGGTAGCTTATATGTTAACAAGACGCTCTATGAGCGTTTACTCGGGATACTTTTGTGATGCAGAAGTCGGACGCATGCTTTCTGATTCTCAAAAACTATCCGGCTAATGGATTGCTTTTTGGTTCGCACTAGGCCTTTTTGTTCACGTACGAGCAAAGCGCGTTAAACTGTTTTGAGAGTTGCCATCCATATTCGTTGTCAGCTGTGGTTGTTTACCTCTAAATTAAGAAGCAACATCTGGAGTTTACTTTGGGGCCTTACACATGCGCACGAAATTCGCGGTCACAACATAATTAAACGGTCACTATTTGTTGACTCGTGGCCTTACGTCCCGAGAAATAAAAGATGATATTCAATGCGCCCCTCTTGAAGAAGCTGTTGACAAATCTTACCCCAGTTTTCTTCTCGTACACATTGTCGGTGTAAATATCACGAGAAAGACCAAAATCGGACACTTTAGCCACCAGTTCCTCTCCAAGAAGCACATTTCTAGCAGCCAAGTCTCTGTGAGCGCACTAGAATTTTGAAAGACCATCAAAAAGGGAGTACATAAATATGTTAATATCCTAAATTAAGTTAAATAACTCATTGTAAAAGCAGTCTTATCTAAGCTCTTCAGGCGTACAGTAACAACCTACTTAATAATGAAGAACTTTCTTAATAGTCACCCTTGCTGGAAGCAACCAAATTACAGAGTCGACTGTAATTGGGGTAATATGGACTGTAATTGCTGTAATTGGTGTAATATGGACCGATAGCGGCTCCCAGAGGCGCCTTTACAGGCTGATGTCCGATCTTATACCACAGAAGAATTGTAAACCGTCATGAAACTATGTGATCTGTGCGGTATATAAGTCCGTTACCGCTAACTGCTCTTTCGTGTTTAATAATACGCTGATGATAAGTGTCATTAAAAACAGAAATTGCGCTTTGAAGTCTATGTATCGCTTACCTTGACAGCTGCAAGATGCATCATTCCGTCTGACACGTCGCAAGCTATCCTGAGTCTTTCCGCGGAGCTAATTTCCAGTGTGTATTCATTCATGTTGTCGTAATTCTGTTTTCTATGGTCACGGAGATAACGAAGAAGATTGCCGTGTTCTGCAAATTCCACCAGGATCATCAACGGGCCTGTTGGGTAAAAAATTCTCCAGGTTAAAAAAAATTATCGTCTAGCTCGTTGCCCAGCAACTGTGTACACCTCAAAGAAACTGAAGTAAAAACAAGCCGTAGTTGTAACCAGCTAACCTTAAGACCTAAAGAAGCAATATCACGTTACCGAAGCTTCAATTCACCAAGAGTCTTGGACTCAATGGAAATACAAACCTAACGATAAGTTTTGTCAAGAACGAGCATGTTACTATATTGAAACTATTTGCTGCTGTCTGTTGTCACGGGGCGCGCGGATGGAAAGAGACTGAAACTTGTAAAAGCTGGCGGAGTTATTCAACTTCTGAAACTGCATTTAGAACACATCTTGAAAGATTTTGTAGGGCTTGCCCTCCCCGCTAAAATCATTTGATATCCACCCTTTAATTAGCAGAAACATCTTTACTTCTATCAGTAAATGTATTAAATAATGATCTATAGAGCGTTTTCATTCACGTGGCTATCGGGCATATTGGTTTACTGAAACAAAAGAAAGTATTTTCATAAAAAAATAGAGTTCTATAGACCTTATTCGTATTCTTCATAATGAACTGGAACTAGCGCGCATACGAGGCTTAAACAGGGGATTCTTTTCATATGTAAATGTATTCCCCCGCAAGAGCCTCGATTTCGCGCCAGACCCAGTTCAATATCGAGAATACAAATATGGTTTATTCCCAGTGGTTTAGTTTGGGACACCAACATGGCCACCGTTTCTTTGTTTTGGGACACCAACATGGCCGTCGTGACGTCATGTGAAAACACTATATAGGCATTTTTCACCTCAAACTAACCGCAACTCACAGTCACACAGCCCATTTACATCAGTAACAGCCTGCACTGACTAAGTTCTGATTTACAGTTTCTGATTACAGCAAATGCCACCGCGGACATGGAATAGGTGCAAATCATTCAACACTCTTACCTCCAACTGAGCATGCACCGATCAGGTTTATCAGATTGGGGTGATTACCCACTGACGTCATTATCTCCAGCTCGTTAAGCAAATCTTTAAAATCGCTTTCTGTGGCAGCGCCTGTAGAAACAAAACAAGACAAATTACGATGTAGGCATAAAACTTCAGACAAACCAGAGAGCACTAACGAGAGCACCTTTAAGGTTACGATTCCAAATAGTTCAGTGATTTCGGAGGCACGCTTTTTGCCTGCGTCTTTTGACCGAAAGCTCAGATTGCGCATGTGTGTAACCAAGGACCACGGAATTGCAATTTTCCTTTGACGAACCAGCAGCACATTGATCACGAAGTACAATTTACTGAGTTTGATGCAAAAAAGCTGGAAAACCCGCCAGTTTTCTTCGCGACACATGGAATTGAGTATATCGCACGATATCTGTTGAGCGTGCACGACGAATATTGAGCATGTTATGACAATATTTGGCCAATGTCACAATGTATTGAATAATAGTTGTACATAATCAGGGCTCTCATAAAGGCCAGGCGCCCAGATTTTAGATGGGTATCTTGAGTTACGTCCCGGCTACTTCGACAGACTATTGGCTATTCTAACACAGAGGGAGTCCCCGGCTACTTTTAGCATATACTCGCTTTCTTCATTAATCAGTGACAGCCCTGTACAGTGGTGATCCCTAGTTCAAGGCAGATACCTTTGGCGATGAGCTGAAAAATCGGTGCCCAAACGTGAGCGTAAAGGCGAAACACTCTCCGACAAGATGCAGACTTTTTTTAGAACGTACTTACTACACTCAACTAATTGTGCCTTTTGCAGAATTGAATGAACTTACGTTTCAGCTTCTTAACAGCGCAAGGTACAATGCGACCATCATCTTCACTGAACTCGCCTTTGAGCACCATTCCAAACTCGCCCTCTCCAAGAATTTTACCAAGTGTGACGCGTTCACGTGCTATCTCTCGCCATGAAAATGAGGCTGCAGCTGCCGTGGAGCTTGCGCTGTTCGGTGCCTCTCCAGGGATTGCGGCGTAACGATCGTGACCAAAGGTCAAAAATCGCCCGTTCGTAGCTTCTTCTTGCTGTAATAAAAAAGACACTACTGATAAGCTACGCGCATTGGACCGAAAATCACTCATTAAGGGGACACTGTCATAGGGGTTTAATACGTTTGCCGTCGAATTTTCGCGATCTCTTCAAAACACAGTGTCAAATTCTTTTTCAAGTGTCAATCCCTCCACATCCCTGGCATTTGTAACACCCGAAAACAGTAACTAGTTTTAGTGAAGTAGCATAGTCTTTAGCAACAAAACAAGACCACTATCGTTTAGTCTCCATTGTTGCGAAGGCACATTGCATTTCATTACTGTGATGATATTTTGGTTTAGTTTGTATGAGCTTTTAAAGCATTTGTTCCCAAAGGACCCTCGAGTCAACATGTACAACGCTCCACGTTTGACTAACTGTAAATTTTACATTTCTAAATTTTATATTTCACGATCCGAAATGAAGTAGGAACTGTCTCTTTTATAGCGGCATTTCTTGTTTAACTATGAAACGGTAAATTACTTAACTCAAATTTAATTTATGTATTTCGACTGTCAGGGTAGAAAAAGCACTGCGTAAAATGGGCGATTAATGTGACTTTTGTAAATGGTAAATGAGAATCATTTCTTCCAAATTGCATTTCAAAGGCTTGTTTTTCTTAGTAGTTCATGTTTATTTTCTAAACCGGTGGACTAGACGGGCTTCCTAAAAGAATAAAAGAAACCGAGTGGATTCCTCTAAAGTACATTTTGGTTTAAAACAGTATGATCAGTGCCACTAACATTACAACGGGAACACTTCCCGGCGAGCCGCACTTTGTAATGGTGTGCGCGCAACACGTTTCGTTTCCGTAGACGTGTCACACTTACTAATAATAAAGAAACTATTGACACCGAGCTACTAACTTACCGGCACCCCTACAACCGGGTGCATAGGCACTGCCTCGTCTGTAGCTTCATAACCCTTCCTTTTCTTTTTCCATCTTCTGTAAACAATGACTGCCACGAGGATCGCCAGTATGACCAAAGCCAGGAGTGGAAGAACAATAGCTAGGGCCAGTTCCGCCGCGCTCCTCTCTGTAGAAAGAAACGTAAATTGAATATGATGAATATGAAGCGTTAAGACCCTTGCGAACGCTGCCAACACTGTTGCAACATACAACAATGTTGGCCCAACATTGTGGTCAACAACATCCAACAATGTTGTCCAACACTGTCGGTCAACAACATCCATCAATGCTGGTCCAACACTGTCGGTACAACATCCAACAATGCTGTCACAACTGTTGGTCAACACTTAACAACATGTTTGTCACACACATGTCTTACAACATCATGTTCTATACATCAATCCATGTTCCATACAATGAAATGTGACATTCATCATGAATGATATACTACGAGGATCATTCTTCGTTTGATTTCATTTCCGCAGTTCATAATGATTTATTTCATATATCATTCACACTCATTTCTTTCACGGAACATATGAACCCGCAATTGACCTGCTCCCAACGTCAGTGGCTTCATAACTCAGTTGGTAGAGCATCGCACCGGTAATCGCGAGGTCACGGTTTCAAACCCCGTTGAAGTCCTGAATTTTTTCAGGCTTCCTTTCGCAATTGCATAAATTGCGTTCACAACTGAGAGGATCATTCTTCATTTGTTGTTAACATCTAACAATGTTGGCCCAACACTGTTGGTGTGTTTTGATCACCGTGTTAGGTGTTGTTGCGGTTGCTGGATTTTCTTGGTTCAGCTGCCAATAACCATCTCATACTGTTCTAAACTGTTTTCAGTCACTTATTTTTCCGATACTGTAGGCCGGCCTACATCGAATTACCGTCACCTTATAATTCTTAAAAAGATCACGAAATTTTGATATCTTTTTCTACTTCACACATCTTATAATAAATTCGTAAAGCGGAACCTGAAGATAAACACTGCCCCCTCGTTGGGGTGTACAATGGTTCCAGCACAAAAATTCGTAACCAACTGAAGCCTAACCTATACCTGCCAACTCTAACGCATTATGTCAGTCTCACGCCTGCGGACCAAAGTCGTCGATCTCACGCATTGACAATTTCTCATGCCTGACTTAGAAATCCGGATGAATTGTTCTTTAACACACAAAAATTCAATTCAACATTCCCTGTAAATGTTCCAACAAACGACGCTTAAGTCTAGTTTGAGTCCTAACTGTATCAGAACGAAAGTTTGCATTTGAGGGACTGGAAACGAACTCATATAGCTTCGGAAGTGTTCGGAAGTCATCGGAACATCTTCGGACATGTTCGGTAGCGTTCGGAAGTCTTCGAGAAATCGTCGGGAGTCGCCGGAACATTTTCGGAAATTCCGGTCACGAGTAGACGAAAATCTCACTCATTTGACTCGGAAAAAAGTTGGGAGGTATACTATCCTGCGACACGCCTGCCTCCAGCCTACCAATAGATGTATAGTGGGACAGAGCACATCGCTTAGGGCTACTTTTTCCTACTCTTTGCGATCCGTGTGTGGGTTCTTTCACGCCCCCTTCAAGTTTTACGTGTGGAGGATAAGGAAACATGGCCAATGGTTTAACGCCACTGTCCAATGATGCAATCACCTAAACTGGGGCAGATGCTGCGTACACACTGTTGACAAACAATAGACAAACCGACTAATTTGGCTAACAATTCTTGGTTTGCAACCACGTGACAGGGCGGCCATGTTGGAGCTCAAAACAACAGAAAATTTTTCGAAGAATTTACATAAAAATAGAATTTAGTTCCCAGCGGAGAGAAAAGCCATTGTTCTTGACTTCCAACATGGCTGCTGTGACGTCACTTGCAAACCAGCAATACACCTACGAACATTTGACTAACAAAAGACGGATCGAAACGCACCAATCACGGTTTACAGTCTTCACAGCCAATAAAATCACGGCTTAACTGACAGACAATCAATAACATCACGACTTCGTTGACCAATCACATCAACGACCAGAGTACTTATACTATCTCCTGACGTTACTCAAATCACTTGACTCAGATGATGACTTCCGCTCAGGTTGTCGAAACGTTTGTCAATGTCACCACAAACAGTCCTTCTCAGGACTACACTCACCCGGACGACCGTGCTTCACTTAGTTATGATATGACTCCTGGGTCCAAACCATTTACAATAATTACTAGATTTCAAATCCGTTTTAAAACGTGGATATAACATTTAAGTGTACAAAAAAAATGGTTATTATCATCGCCTGTTTTTGCTTTTAAATTTCCCGGGCGCGGCCATTTTGGATTTAATGACGTGTAATGGTTGCCGTATTGTTTAACACAAAGGATTTTCTGCTTCATTTGCTTCCTGACAATAGCTACAAACATTACACGTCATCAAATCCAAAATGCCGGTGCCTGGGCAATTTGAAAGCGAAAATAGGCGATAATGATATCGATTTTTTTGTAAACGTAAATGCTATATCCACGTTTCAAAACAAAATTTGGAAGGTAGTAATTATTTCCAACAATTTAGCGTGAATTTGTTGTAAGAGTGGAGGTTCCCTTTAAAAGACCCTCGCTTGTGGTCCGGTATGGGATTTTGGACCCACGACCTCCCTGTCAATAAAGCAATCGAAGCGCACGACCTCGAACATTACATAGAAAAAAAGTCGTGTCCGTAAAAAGAGGTTCAACACTTGCGCGCAGTTTCCATTCCTGTACTTGTACCATAAATACGTGCGAGTAGGTGAAAACATTGCCGTGTGATAATTCAAGCAAAATTAAGCCAACATAACCGTGTTACGGATCAAAAACTTACTTTTCTTCGTTTTCAGTTCCAGGTTTTCACTGGGTTCCTTTTCCAAACTTGTTTTCCGCCTTGAGTCGCACTAGGTAAGCCGTGTCATGCTCCAAGTTGCTGAGCATATGATTCACTCCTCCCGTAAAGACAAACTGTGCCCACTTGCTTGTTCCAAACTTCTTATATTGCAGCGAATAGCCACTTATGGAGTACATCTCGTACAGCTCGGGGTGCGACCACGTGATAAAAGCCTCGGTTTGCGTGACGTCACTAGACCCGAGATCCACTGGAGGCGGAGGAACTTCTGAAATGAGAAATTTATGGACAAGCTACGGCGAAATGAAAATACTGTACTGAAATTATGTGACCAACACTTAA
The DNA here is from genome assembly GCA_016490735.1 of Pachyseris speciosa. Lineage (NCBI taxonomy): Eukaryota > Metazoa > Cnidaria > Anthozoa > Scleractinia > Pachyseridae > Pachyseris > Pachyseris speciosa. The sequence continues at coordinate 39,049 of JAEMWC010002259.1, read as the reverse complement.
CTTCTCCTAAACAATATAATTACTTGATCAAACATACAAGTTATGAGAAGATATTAGATGAGCACCAAAGAAGAAATGTCTTTTTAAGCAAATTCTCCGATGTAAAGCAAATGACATGTACAGCAGATGCAAATGGCACAATGAACCAATCATGTAAAACAATGCGTGTGAATGGCGCTTTCCTCTGGAAATGGAGCGCGACAAAGACATAATTGGGATTGGTTTGAGAGTAGAAAGCTAATCTTTTGAACCAGTCACAGGGCATACGATATGCAGCAAGAAAGGAGGCAAAGAAGGAAAGAAGAAGGGAGGAAGGTAGGGAGGGAGGGAGAAAGAAGGAAGGAAGGGAGGGAGAGAAGAAAGAAGGGAGGGAGGAGGGAGGAAGGAAGGAAGGGAGGGAGGAGGAAGGGAGGAAGGGAGGGGGGAGGGAGGGAGGGAGGAAGGGAGGAAGGGAGGAGGGAGGGAGGGAGGGGGAGGGAGGAAAAAAAGGGAGGGAGGAGGGAGGAACGGAGGAAGAAGGAAGAAAGCAGGGAGGAGAGAGGAAGGAGAGAGAGGAAGGAAGGAAGCGCTGGGAAAATCGCCAAAAAGTGCTCAAAAAATGCCAAAAAAGTGCTCTAATAGTGTTCGATTTTTATAAAAAGTGCTTGAAATTTCGAAATAGTGCACGAAAGTTGCTCGCAGTTTTTTTTATTATTTCCTAGCAGATGTTCATACATATTCCTAGTTTTATCTAACTTTTATTTTAACTCTCGATTTTCTAACGTTTGTCGAACAAAAACTCGTTATTATCAGTCAAGCACAGTTTCTAAAGCACCCAGCATCACAGAACTGTATGCAATCAACCATATAGCTACAACTGTATTAAGTGCTTTCGTCAGCAGCTGTACTTAACAGAGAAGAGCGCTAAAAGTTCTGAGAAACACGCAAAGTCACGAACCAATCAAAATCGACTGTTCCCAATGTTAAAGTGCACATAAATCGAAATTTCAAAGCCAGTTTTTTTCTCCAATATGAAAGTAGCAGGAACTTATTATCAAACTTTAGCTTCTTCTGTAATACGTCTCTTTTCTCTTGAATTGAGCAAACCAGATTTCATTTAGTCTTCTTTCTCCTGGCCCGCCTAGATTAGCTTTCGCAACGTGCGGTTTCAGGTCTCTCTTTAGGTCTCTCTCAGGTCTTGTCTTGTCTAGCGGCGAAAGTTGGGCCTTTCTCGCTAAAATTCTAGACAAAATTCGAAAAAGTGTTGAAAAAAAGTGCCCAGTGCAATCGGGACAGGCCTAAGGGAGGGAGAAAGGAAGGAGAAGGAAGGAAGAAGGGAGGAGAGGAAGGGAGGGAGGAAGGGGAGGAAGAAGGAAGGAAGGAGAAGAGAGGAAGAAGGGAGGGAGGAGGGAGGAAGGAAGAAAGAAGGAAGGAAGGGAGGAAAGAGAGGAAGAAGGGAGGAGGAAGGAAAGAAGGAAGGAAGGAGGAGGAAGGGAGAGGGAGGAGGAGGGGAGGAAGAGGAGAAAGGAGGAAGGGGAGGGAGGGAGGGAAGGAGAGGAGGAAGGAAGGAAGAAGGAAGGGAGGAGAAAGGAAGGAGGGAAGGAGGAAAGAAGGAAGGAGGGAGGGAGGAACGGAGGGAGGGGGAAGGAGGAAAGAAGGAGGGGGAAGGGAGGGAGGAGGAAAGAAGGAAGAAAAAGGGAGAGAGGAAGGAAGAAAGGAGGGAGGAAGGAAGAAAGGAGGAGGGAGGAGGGAGGAAAAGAAGGCACGGAGGGAGAACAGAGGTAAGGAGGAAGGAAAGGAGGGAGGAAGGGAGGAGGGAGGGAGAAGGAAAGATGGAAGGAAAGAAGGAAGGGAAGGGAAAAGAGGGAAAGGAAAGGAAGGGAGGGAGGAAGAAGGAAAGAGGAGGAAGGGAGGAAGAGGGGAGAGGAAACAAGGAAGGAAAGGAGGGAGGGAGGAAGGAAGAAAGGAGGGAGGAAGGAAGAGAAGGAAGGAGGGAGGAGGGTAAGGAGGGGGGGAAGGAAGGGAGGGAGGGAGTAAGGGGGGAGGAGGGAGGGATGAAGGGAGGGGGTTGCAAATTTTGAACAAACCTCTTAATTCAATTGTTCGCTTCACTTTAAGGCTGCCAATCTTGCCATTTTCCACGTTAACTCTGAGAGTTTTACCAACTTTCTTCGCGATCACCAAGGGTTCCTTCTCCCCGGATTTATCCACTTTCACAATAACTCGGAAACGTACTTTGACACTGCCATTTCTGCAACAAAGAAAGACAAGCTTAATAATCTAGGAAAGTGTGTAATTGCAGCAAAAGGCTGTGAAAAAGAAATTAGAGAGAATAACAAGCTGATAGATGTACTTGTAATTTTTCGAGTAACTGCAGTACAAGGATGTGAAATTGTGCAGTTGCTTTCAAAGAAAAAGAAAACTAGAGAATAATGAAGTATGAATATGTGAATGATCATCGCAGTCATGAACGCAAGTCATCATCATCATCGTACTTATGCAGTAGTGAAAATAAAGCCAGAGAAAAACTTCAGGCTTGTACGGGGTTTGAACCCACGACCTCTGCGATACTAGTGCAGTGCTCTACCAACTGAGCTAACAAGCCATCTGGGAGCTGGACAGTCATTCTCCCAGAATAAAAGGTGATAGATGTACCTGTAATATAGAATAAAACAAAAGAACATCATATTTACTTACACAAAACCAAGAATTTCAACTCTTTCGAATCCTTCGATATCCTTGAACAAAGCAGTTAGCTGCCAAGAAAAGAAAGGAAAACGTGAATTGTTAAAGTTTAATTTTCAGAAATCCCCGCAAAAATCTTTTAAAATTAATACAAGCCCTAACTCAGGGCGCGTCCCTGGTGGGACGTACGAACACGGAAGTGGCCTTTACCCGCTGAAGGTGATAGGGGAGTAATCGAGTTTATAAGGGCCTCTCATAGGCTTAATGCTAATCTTGCTAAATTACTACTTCCGTTTACACTGTATTCGTACCTCTTCTTCAACCTTCTTTTCCATCTCTTGATACCTTGCAGATGATTTGTTTTCCAATTGCTCGTCGAATACTTCGTCCTCAAGGGTAATGGCGACATCAACTTCCACGATATCTAGAGTAATCAAATTGTGTCCAAATGTCATTTCATACGACTTTTATTTTTGGGCTAATAACATTTTCATTCTTCTTCTTTTCCCATAGAAGAATCATAATTAGCCCCTTTGAATCATAGAGGAAAGTGACTTATTTAATTCATCATCACCATCATCATCATCATCATCATCATCAACAACATGGTCATCATCATTGCGGATGGTAAAGTTATGCAATATTGAGAAGGCAAGAGGAGGATTGGAATTGGGATAACGCACGCGTTTCTCGCAAATTCATCACTCGCCGCTCCCTAGATCCAATGCGCGCTGCAGAACTTCAGTTGGAGAGGAAAGAGATTGTTTTCAGTCTAAAGTTTAATTTACGCAATGGTGATATCTTAGAGTAATTTAATTTTAGCTAAAACATTCTTTGTCGTAAATTATAGCCCCGAGCTAAGCCTAGTTGAATTTGTGACAGGAACCTCACCTTTTCTCACTGCAAGACTGACATTTCGTTCATCCTTTCCTAGGAAGTTACCGGCAACACACTTGTAGATCCCGCCGTCGTATACACGGGTGTCGAAAACTAACAGAGATCCGTCGTCCTGAAGTATTTTCCCTCTTTTGTTTTGACTACCATCATCAAGGATTTCGATTTCTATGATGCGCATTGAGGCATTAATAACATCACCTTCGGGTGTAATCCAGATAAAAGTGGGTTCTGGAAGACCACTTGCGTGACATTTGAGTGTCACGTTTTCGTTGATCCCTGATTCGATCGGCGGATCACTGTAGTGAATAGAAGGTGGAGCTGAAACGAAAAACAGACATCTCACAGATGAGACAGGACAGGAGACTAGTATGGGTTTGCTAAAATAAGGGCAAAAGTAGAACAATTTCTAGATTAATGCTGGTAGGTAATTAGATTATAAGAAAATACACGACGTTTTGATTTTGAAAAACTTGTTTGGACAGTTCTTCTGTTATCTTCAGTTCAAATTAATACAAAGTTCAACGTTGAATTTATAATGTTACACAAAATGCTAATTAACCATAACAACAACATTATAAATTCAACTTGGTACATTGTGTTAATTTGAACTGAAGATGACAGAAGAACTGTCGAAACATGTTTTTCAAAATTAAAAACGTTATGTATTTTCTCAAAATCACAACCATGCGCGCTACTATTCAGCCTTTTGCGGTAATTAGATTAGTATTAATATGTTAATAAATGCTTATTTTTCGGTTTCGTGATTGACGTTTGATGTCGCTCGCTAGAATAGACCTGCGACGGCACAAAGAGCACATGCAGACCTGTTTTGATTTTCTGTCTGTTTCACAATGAATAAAAAAGCGCTATTAGGTTAAAAACAAGACAACTTCCCAAAGCACCCCTCTGTGGTTCACTCGGCAGCTAGCTCATCAAGAATCTCTGATCAGAAGTTACTTGCGGATTCATCTCTATGTAGCCTGGTCCGGGCTCTTAGTTGGTTGGACGAGCGAGCTACGAGCGAAGAAAATCGAGCGGGTACTGGGGGAGAGAAAGTCCCCGCTCTATTTTCTTCGCTCATTCTTATTATTTTGGTTCGCTCGCCCCAACTGTTCAGCTCATAATTGACAAGCTGATAGCTGGCTTATAAACATCTCACTTTATCGATACGAACTTTGTTCTCCTATAGCAAGGTCACAAGTTAAAGTCCAGTTCGGAGCTGAAGCCGCATTCAACTGATTATATTTGTTACTGTTATCACTCTCAGCCTACCCTGGGTACCAGACACTTTCCTTGCACAATTTCGGTTCCGGCTGAGGTCTCGCCGACGACGATCACCGTTCGGCCAATCACGATCATATCTGATGCACGTGAGGAAAAAACTCTGGTACCCAAGACTCTTAAGTATCTTGTCTACAAAACGTTTTTTTATCATCGTTACTAGGATTTTGCCCACAGAATGCTTCAAAGAAAGTTTAAACGTCAACATAATGTGCCCCAAGTTAATTGCCATACCTTGACAAAGGAACCCATTACCAACATATCCATCCAAGCATCTACAGTTGTACGAACCCACAGTGTTGATACAACTGGCTTTCGCGTGGCATTTGTTAAGATCCGATGATCGACATTCATCAAAATCTGTTACACAGCAAAAGAAAGAAGTACTTCAGACGGAAAAAAGTGAAAGGATTAACAAAGAAATAAATAAAGATAATGAAAATGGACAGTAAAAGTTCATACCTAATAACCTTTTATTCGTGTAGCGTTTACCCATTGAAGGATGAATAAATTACAAATCAGCCAAAAATAAAAATTTCATACTTTAATATAGGCTGCTAACATAGCCTTGTTTTCACCGCCTTTTTCTAGGCTCCATTTTATAGACTGGTAGATTGACTGATTGACTGATTGATTAGTTAAGTGGTTGATTGATTGACTGACTGACTGACTTACTGACTTTTGGGGGACTGGAGAAAAGTAAACAGCCCTTAACTCGTTCTTGTCCGCCATTTTGTACGTGTTTTTCTGTAATTTTTGAGGGTTTGAGGTCAAATCGATCTAGTTATTCCATATAAGGGGTTACCACGGAGATCTCGCTGGTCCACAACATCGAAGGCTCTATCTTTCCCGTCACGCTTGTCACTCTAGCTGTCGTTTATTTGTAAACGATCACTCAGCTACAACTCGGTACGTATTTAATTTATAAGTGTGTTTTTCGAGCCATTTTCCACCTCAGAAGCCCTCTGCCTGGCATCATAAAGCTGGGTTGGTGGGTAGAGGCAATCGTCCGAAAGAAGACAGAGGTGGGAAACAATTTCATACCAAGTGAGCGGCCGAAAGGGTTCGATGGAGTCATAGTGATTCACGAAGTGAAGTTGTGTCCCTAGCCATTCTGTGAGTAGATTCCGGGACCTGGCATGGTAATTTTGGCGAGTTTTGACTTGTAAATGACGCAATCGGTGCAATAGTTTGCCAGCAGGACCGAGTGGCTCGACACGGTTCTAAAATATATCTGAAATGGAAATTAGCGGACTAACACGCGGCAGTTATCCAAGTATATGCCAGAATTCCTTTGGGTCACAAATGCGAACATGTCAGACCAGTGAGAGCAACTGAAATCAAATAGCGTTACCCAGGTCGGGCTAAGGAATTGAGCGGGCAAATTGGAACAGATTGCAAGAAGTTGAGTCGAAGTTTACTGCCAATGTAGACTTTTAGCTTGAAGAGGGATTTTTTGTCTTCAAAACTTCAAAACAAAGTTGCTTATTTTTGGTGTTGTCCTAGAGCGTTTTTGGTTTTGCAAAAGAATAAACAGTCATATTCAAGGAAAATCGGTACTTTTAACACGTTTACCGAGTGATAAAGTCTAAGAAACTCAGTATTTGGGAATAATAATGGCTCATTTCAAACATAGTCCGGGATTTGGAAAAGTTACAGGTTTTCAAAGCACCGGTCTTCAGCGACCGGTAAATTGCAGAGCCGGACAAGAAAGAGTTAAGCTTTTGAATACCAGATGAAACAAATAATGCCGCAAAAAAAAAAAACAACAACAACAACAACAACAACAACAAGATGTAACAAAATAGAAAAAAAATTGCTAAATAGAGTAGAAGCAAAAAGGAGAGTTCAACCTAGAAAACCGCTAATACACGCTCCAAATCGCTGGATACACAAGGTGACTTTTGGCATGTACTAGTACGTCCTCACAACAATGCTAACCTTGAGAAAAATTCCATGATATTGTAAAACATAAGTGTACCTTGTAATTGAAGTGAGCTGGGATCTACTTGATATCGGCCTAGTGACCCACGGCTTAGAGTGTCATTCATAACGTTGAGAAGTTGCTGCTGATCAACTTGTGCTTGCATGTCTATCTTCACCAGCATTGCAGCAATAACACTACCATTTCTTAACGAAGGAAACACATTTACTGTCATACAGTTAAATGAGCAGTGAAACCGTAAAGCTTGTGAGATGTGACTGGAGTGACAAGGATACCTCACAAATTAATGTGATTGGGTAAGCTGAAGCCACTCTAAAAGGCACTAAGGCCACATGGTGGCGGGCATTACCCCTTAAATCATCAGCATGGCATAGCTAATGCTCAGGCTCAAGTACCCACATATCCATAAAACAAGCAGTGAAAACGTAAAGCTTGTGGGATGTGGCTGGAGTGACAAGGATACCTAACAAATTAATGTGATTGGGTAAGCTGAAGCCACTCTAAAGGCACTAAGGCCACATGGTAGCGGGCATTACCCCTTAAATCTACCAAAACAAAGATTGAGCCCAAACATTAGCAGCAATGGACAGCTGTTTCGGCCTTGTTAGGCCTCATCAGCATGGCATAGCTAATGCCTGGGTACTTGAGCCTGAGCATTAGCTATGCCATGCTGATGAGGCCTAACAAGGCCGAAACAGCTGTCCATGGCTGCTAATGTTTGGGCTCAATCTTTGTTTTGGTAGATTTAAGGGGTAATGCCCGCTACCATGTGGCCTTAGTGCCTTTAGAGTGGCTTCAGCTTACCCAATCACATTAATTTCTGAGGTATCCTATACAGTTAAATGATATAGGTAAGAATATCTATGATGCGAAGCTAATAAAAGTTTTGAACATTCGCAGTCGTAATTTGAGACGGTTTTGAGATAGATAGAGACAGATAGAGAGTTTATTAAAATTATCCTTGCAGCCCAAGCACTGAATTGCGATAGCTTTTACAGGGGTAAAATCTGTCTTGATTATAGATATGTATGTGATAAGTGGCAAATGAGCCATATAACGGCTGGATAGGAGGAGCAGTCATCATAATATTCAACACTAAAATAATATATGGAACTTGGAGGGCCAGATGGCATTACGTAACCTAAGAGAATCACACCTTGCTGCAACAAGGATTACCACGAGAGGAAGAAAGGCAAAAGATTTGCTAGAAGTGGATTACACGTCCTGAAAACGACAGATGTGGAGCTAATGAACACCAGGGAAGCTACTTAACTCTTTGCTGCGGAACTATGAAGAAACCACACATGCCTTTTATGACGAATACTGAAAAGTGATCGTTGAAAAATGGTAGAAAATCTAATTAAGGCATACCTAAAATCGAGGACCTTGGCTTCTACGAAAAACATACCAAGTTTTGAAGTCCTGAATGTACTCTCCATCTACAGTAGCAAAGAGAAAAAATAAAGAACAAGCAAAAGAGTTTGCTACTTCAATATGTAAGCTATGACTAAAGGATAAATCTCCATTAATCGACAACTATAATACGCTTCAATAATCCACGTTTGCTTTGGCTTTGCTTAACTTCGTACTGTGATTGGTTGGCAAGACTCGTGCCACATTCTCAACCAATGAGAATCAAAACCAAAACCAACAGTTCTTTGCGCGTGCGCATGTTCCCGCGCTTTGCGCCGGTTGCACACGTAATTGCTTTAAATTCTGATTGGTTCGTTGCGCTGTTTGCGTCTGTTGTGATTGGCTGGAGTAATTGCTTTGATTTTGGTTTTACGACACTCGACTGGAGACCGCTCTAACGCAGTATTGGTCACAAATCAACTACCCACTTTGGTAAATCAGAGCTGCAAAACAGAACGCAATAACACGGTTAATTTAGCTCTCACTTGTAACCAAGGTGACTAACACCTTTCATGATACACAGACATTTAAAACAAGTCTTTACATCTTTTTCCAAATTTGCAGCAAGAGTTTTGAAGCCAACGGATGTTCTGTCCGTAAACTCCGACGAAAATATCTCGTTTGTAATCCTAAAGGACGTCTTGTAGTTGGTTGTTATTTTTGATCCTAAAAAGAAAGAAAGAAAACGTTGACAACAGGCACATATCATATAACTTTCTAGCAGATATAACCTTAACCAGAGATCATCGTGGTGTGAATTCTGATCGCCTGACCCGCACTACATGCCGTTTCAAAGTGGCCTGTGACCAAGTTTGAAACAAGCAATCATCAAAACTAATCAACTTTCCCTTTGCCATCAAATAACAAAACAAACAGCACCAACCGAAAATACATCACCGTAGTTTTCCTTTGAATGACCAAAGTTAAGGATGTCATCCCAGCCTCAAAAGTTTCACCCTCCTCTTACGGAATAACAAACAGCCACACAAGAAGCAATCGCTAAGGAGCTTTCATTTGAATGGTCACACTTTAGGATTCACATAATAAACAGCACCACAGGAAAGTACTGCTCAGTAGCTTTCATTAGAATGGTTACGCTTAAGGATTTCATCCACAGACTCAAAAGGTAGAACCACCTTGTACATCATAATAAACAGCACCACAGGAAAGTACTCCTCAGTAGCTTTCATTTGAATGGTCCCACTTTAGGATTTCACCTTGAAATTCAAGCTACAGTGCTTATAAGGGATGAGCTGAGGAGCTCAGGGAGTAATGAACGAGTTGAGACTTGCATTGCTTTCCTAATTTTTACTAACCTTTAGGCACCAGCTTGATAACTTGAGTTTTCACGATATCTGCCCGGCATTTGTCTTTAACTAACCACGTGCGCTCAAGCGTTTTTTCCTGACCGGTGAAGCAGTCTCCGCTGATCTTGTCCTTGTGCGTGATGGTCACATTCCTCTTGCACGGGTCTGGGTCCGTTACAACTTCACCAGTAAATCTTGGGGCTAGGTATTTCTCGTCCCTACAAAAGAGTGTGACATCACTTCGAAAGGTAAGGACGGGCTCGTCAGGAGTTATGATCTGTATTCGCTGATTATGCGTTATTTTGTTTTGACAAGCATCTTCCACGGTCCACACTCGGACAATTTCTCGCCGACAACCCTGAGGTTCCCCATTTAAGCCGTTCTTATGGTTAATGGTTGCATTGCCCCGTAAGGCACACACACCTCGTGTAACATAAGGTCCTACAATTGGATGAAACCCCGGTTTGGCTGGATAGGCTACATTCGATGATTGGAGGCATGCGAGCAATGGAGGGGAAACAAAATCTTCTGGCATAGTAACATTTGGAACTGGAGTGGCGAGGTCTTCATCTACAGCTCCATCACCATCATCGTCCTTGCCATTGGCTAGTTCCTCGTCTGTGACACCATCACAGTCGTTGTCCACTTTGTCGCCACCGCTCGTCGACGTTATTGAACAACTAGGACTTTTTTCCAGTTCCCATTTCAAACCAGTCGGAAAGGAAAACAGGTTTTGTGCAGTCTTGCCATAAAAGATGGATGTAAAATTCGCCAAGGGATTGTCATGAAAGATGTGGTAGACACCTGTTTGATTCAAATGAAGTGAACCTCTTGAAAAACCTCCAGAAAGAGTAACCCAGTTCATTTTGATACATTGTGAAGCAACATTGTGAAGCGGACCCTTGACGCAAACATCTCCTCGCAAATTGGTGGCGATAACTACATTTACGTAGCCATCATATGCATTCTTCCCACCTGCAACGAACACTGTGAAGTCATTAGAGGCCCATTTCATTGGGGAACCACACTCATGGATGGCAAAGCCTTTCTTCCACTGCTATACTGCACGACCAGACTCGGATAAGTAGTGGATATCTTCAAAGCCTTATCCTGGGGTGCGTTTATCTTAAGCTTCTCTCCTTTTTGCAGTGTCTTATTGAACCGTCCGTCAAAAGAAACGTCTGTCTTGTCCTTTGATGCTACGACATGAAATTCGTCTCCACCCAGATTAGCTGGTGTTGGGCTTGTGATGAAGTTCTCGCCCCAAAAATCAACCGGGGGCAGCTGCTCGACTAGCTGATTGCAAAGTCCAGATGGCACCCACGTACAGTCGTCTCCAGAAAATACAGCTATTGGTTTCGAGGACGTGACGATTGTGCCAGTCAAATCAGTGCTGGCCAACAATTGGACGACATCCGTGTCATTGAGGGTAATGTTCAAAACACTTTCACTGTAGTACAGTTTATTATCATATTCTACCCCTCCATCCTCGGTTAACTTCAGTTTAAAAGAGACATGCGTGTTGTCCTCTTTCGCTGTCACCTGCACAATAGCGCTTATTATAGGAAAAAACGTTGATACAATGTAATTCTTGCGAAGGACATCCACAGGCAACCCAAGAAATCCCTCACCTTTCTCGCTTAAACGCGCGCTGACTACGTTTTGACGTGCGTACACAGAAATGGGTTTGTTTGCAGTGATGCGAATGCCTCTCTTCTTCTCCGTGCTCGAAGATGCTGGCATGCGTGTTTTACCCGGAAGTGAAATTTCTTTAATACTCCCAGCCTTAACGTTGTATTGTTGATCCCACTGATGCTGTAACAAAGGATCCTGAAGTAAGAAAGGAACCTGGATACGAACTGTGACGTCTTCAAACGTCGAGATGTAAATTATATTTTCGCCCCTCTCGTTTAAATATGGTATTTGAGAAATAAAGCTGATAATGAATTCCTTTCCTCTGTGGTCAATAAGATCTGAAACGGCAAAAATCCAAAATGAGTACGATCCAGTGACAGACAAAAAAAGAAAAAAAAGAAAAACACTGATCCAATAAAATGAGTACGACTTAATCATATGAAAAAATTAAACAAAACAAAAAACAAAATAAAAAAAAACGCTGATCCAATAAAATGAGTACGGTCCAATAACACGAAAAAGTGGAAAAACATGGTCGAGTGTAATGACACTGTCAATACCAAAGTCGAATAGAATCACACGATGCAATGACATTACGAAGGACATTCGATGGGATGTTTTGCGACCCAGTAAAAATTATTCCGAATGGCATAACAATTGACCCGATGACATTTTTGTCCCAATTCTCCTTCCATGTAGGCTCGATTTCCGCCGCTCACTCACGGGAGTAAAGCCCGGACCCGAGTGAGCGGCGGAAATCGAGCCTACCTTCCATGCAGTTTGTTCTTGTTTGTAAAATTCAGTTTAGAAACAGGAACAAACTGTATGGAGGTTGAAAGAGACCATGCAGCCACCCAGTTGTTAAAGAGGCACTGTTGCTTCTATTGGATAAACCCAAAGATTTATAACAATAGAACCTTTTTAAGACAAACTGCAGTTTTCTTTCGTACTTATGTCCATTGAAACTATTCGCGGTTGTCTATGGCTACGAATGACGAGGACGAAATCACGGGAATGTAGCTTTGTCACTGTGTTTTGGAAAAATTGTCATAAAATAATATTCGATTCTTTTCCTTACGAGAAATCATTCGAAATCTACCTCTTCGTGTTAAACGAAGAAAAAAAAACTTCCTAGTAATTTGAACAATTTATAACAAGAATTGCCGCAACAGTACCACTTTAATACGGCGAGATTCTCATGGCTCGTTGGTGGCCATCTTAACCACAGGCTACCCAATCTTCGTATGTGAGAGGTAAGGTTTTTTCTGGCTTTGGAACTGGGGATGTTAGAGGTATATATCTAGAGTATGTCAAAATATTATAGTAGTTATCTTTATTTTATGGTTTCTTCAAGTGTCCCAATCTTTTGTGTCTGTGTGTCTGTGTGAATTTTGAAAATAAAGCTGTTTGTTTGTCCTGCGCACTCTAAGGCCAAATTTCAGGGCATTTGCACGTGAAAATTGCAGAGGATTAAGTCGAGTTGTAGTTATTATCATAGATATTATCGCCGGAGCTGCCGACTGAAGAAAAACTGAAAATAATATGAAATAAAATATTTTCACGTTTACCTCAATGTCCCTTGTTGTGTCATTTTGTCGAAGTACTGTCCACTATGATTATAGTTTAATAACTACTACTATTTTATAGCGGACAGTACTTCGGGTGAAAAAATAAATACCGCTGATATCTATAGCTCCAAGTTCATGAATAACCCAACGTCTCACACAGTACGACTGGTTTGCCCGTGCGTTGACAAGGTTCCACTGTATTTTCAGAACTCCCTTAGGCCTTAATTTTTCACCGCCCATTCGAAATTAGAATATTCTTATTAGCGTGACACAAATTTAATACGGTATAAACTGTACACCCCCGGTATAACTGTACACCGTCTACGTCCGAACAGTCTTTCGAAATGGTGTCAAAAGGTCGTTTAAAATTATTCATCCAAGTACCAAAATAATCCAACAATTTCAGATGACATAAAAGCGAAGACGTTGTTTTGATAACTTGTCAAGTAGCTTACAATGACCAAGTGATGTGGAATAAATTGCGCTCCGGTTGTTTTATATTCCCTGGAACTGCAAGCCGTGTCGAGTACGTGATCAAACTGTTTACGAGTATGAAAGACCACAAAAATGAAATCGGCGGAAACAGTCACATCTCGGAAAGTGATTTTTCATCCTGTCTTCCTTCAGCGATCGGGAAACATTCTACGCCTGGCCGATCACGACGTATAGAGAAATATGAATGTTTGATAAGCCAGAGACAAGCGAAAAAAACACTTTTGCCTGTTTTTTAGATTTTATATAACAGTTTCACCTGCTTCTTATTTAGCAATAGCAATTTGAAAAAATCAAGTCGGATTGATCTTTGCAAATTAACTTTGTACCAAATACACAGATAGCTGACGGATGATGTTTCAGCTAGACTTGCACATTCCTACACAGACGCATTTTAAGCGCACGTACAGCTTCTGATAATTTATCTGCTATTATATTCAGATTGTTTTCATGAAGACTTACACAAGAAGACTTACTCGGGCGAGTCAACCTAGTGCCACTCTACGGTAGCGAAGCAAACAATTTCGGCGTCATCGCTTGCTGATCAGCGTTGGAAAATTGCATGACAATTGATGAGTTATACTGAGATTCTTGCGGAAAGTCACGACCGCTAATGTCGATCAATCTTCAACGCAATTAGTGAATGAACACCTTAATAGCTACTCATAAAGATCTCATGACAAAACAAGGACGAAAACTGAGAAGATGACCAACAGTCCCGTTCAGTGTTGTTTACATAACGATCGCTTGGCCAAGCACAACGCGCACGGGATTAATGTTGAAATAAGCTAAATGCACAACAAAGGGCAACCCTAAAACACAGAATCCGGAAACCGGTATCCGGAAACCGAAAACCAAAAACTAGAATCCGGAATCCGGAATTCGGAAACTATAATCGGAAAAAGGAAAAACTTGATTTCACCAAAGGCAAAATTGTCTTACATTACTGACATCTTTTGAAGAGTTTTGGTTGTAGACTTTTTGTAGCTAGTCACTAATTCATCTGTACTGAGTTGTAAACGTCATCTGAGCGACTAAAAAGTTTTAACTTTTTTCTGCACGGAGTCCTTCCTTTTCAAAATCACCGTGGGAACAATGATTTCTCATTAGTGGGTAATAATAACTCACATACGAAATTCGTGTGTAACCGCGCCGACGGATCGAAACGATCACACACACATACAGGACAATTTTATATTATGGTAATGTTTACACTAGAGAAAAAGTCAACTTAGGAATATTTCAAGTCAAGTAATTTTTTGATATTTCAAGTAAATTTTTTCGGATTTAACGCTTCACACACAAGTAACGTTTTTCCTTCAACATATAACTTAAAAGTTATGTGATTATAGATTGACTTACAGGCTTCGCCCGCCTCAAAGCTCAAGAAACAACAAATTTCAAGTCACTTGAAACTTTCTTGAATCATTTCAATTTGCGACTAGAGTGAGTTCCAAAGTAAAGTGACTGAAGATTTTACTTAAGCCTTCACACACATATTTCGGAAAAGTAAAACCTTAGCAGCTCCTTATAAGTCTTACTTAACAGCCTAGTGTAAAGACCACCATACAAATTTCTAACGCCTGAAATATTATAGACATAAATAATTGAAATCAAAATACGTTTTCTGGTTAAAAAGATTACAACACATAAGCTTTCGGTTATCAGTCTATAGCCTTTAACAAATGAAAAATGTAGCGCGCTAACGGAAATATGTACGAAAAAGGTGCAAAACTTTTTTGAGAATAAAAACACAAAAAGAAGTGTAAAAAAAGATAGAAGATAAAAATGAAAATGAGGTCTAATTACAATAAAATGGAGTATTGCCTTGGCAACGGTTTTGAGTTATTATCCGCGTCGACGATTTCCGTTTGCGCGCTACATTTTTCATTCGTTAAAGGCTATAAACTGATGGCCGAAAGTTTATGTTTTTAATCTTTTTAACCAGAGAACGTTTTTCATTTCAATATGACTTATCCTGATTACAGCTCTATTTTTAACTGAAATCAAGTTTTCTTTTTCCCGGTTATAGTTTCCGGTTTCCGATTTCTGGTTTCCGGATTCCGGATTCCGGATTCCGGATTCCGGTTTCCGGTTTCCGGATTCCATGTTTTAGGGTTGCCCCACAACAAATGAGCTTACCTTGGTAGCTACACTTCAAAGCCAATACAAGAAGGAAAATGGTCAAATATGCCCTTGTACAAACCATGTTCTCTCTTGAAAATTGCCGATTTAGGTGCTACAAGTAGCGACTCCAACGCAGCACCGTGCAATTGAAATCAACTCGTTTCGGAACAAATGTAAGACACCGGATGTGACGTCTGGGTGACACCCAAATCCGCCAGAGGTTCAATCAGCAGTGTGGCAAATATAATTTTTCAAACTGCTTGCTGGTAGTGCTGAGGCTATTACACAAAGGCTAAAACGGAAATAAGTAAAAAACGAAATAAGATAATAGATGCCCTCTAAAGATTATAGGATAAATACTGCGATCTATGGGCGAACCGCAGTTTGTCACGCAACGTTGTGCTCTACACATCCTACATGGCTATGCAAGCAATAACGAAATAATGGCCAGTCATTCGACACCTGTGAAACCAAACTCTTCGTCCTGCGGCTGAAAATGAAATTTGATTGACGTGAAGCCGAAGATAGGTTGTTGTGAACAACTCATGTAATCCTTTATTCCCTGAGTAATTTTAAGGAATTACGTTTTTGTCACCCAAAAATCAGGCGAAAATTATAGACGGTCAAGCCTCCACACTTTGGGCCCACTCTCTGTCACGCAACACCATGCATATATCGGCCCAGGTTTACGTGACACGGAAAGAAACAGGTATTCAGGACATTCATAAAACGATATGACCAGCTATTGACATCTTGATGTTTACATGCTAGGACCAATAATTTAGTTACCGATCGTGAGAGTACACCACTTGGAGTTTATTGTCCATTCATTAGTGAGACCTGTCATTGTTTTAGTGTCAATAGACCTCATTAGTTACCTCTCTCTGTGGGCCATCTGATGTTTTGCCATGTAGCCCGTCTCCCTTGAAAAAATGTTTTTGTTGGCTCATTGTGTTTATTGTCTTCAGGTGGGATTATTGTGCATTTAAAGTTCATATGGAGTGGTCATATCTTGGATCTACTCCGGATTTAAAGGCAGTGAAGTTTAGGTGGGGGAGTGTGGCGCTAAGGCCTGACCCTGTGTTTAGCACAAGAGACCTTTATTCGTAGCCTCCTAAGCAGACGTTCTTTGGCTCGTCATGCAATCTTTCCTCCCCAACAACGACTGCTGAAACGAGCGGGATTTTACGTAGACCAATCAGAGCACACTTCCCAATCCTGGAAGTGTACTTTGGACTTCGACATTTTCTCGCGCGAGAGATCTCAAAACAACACGGCGGATACAACGAGTGTGATTGTCGATCAGAGAGAGGCTATGGTGTATTTTGTGGATAAAAAGATGGATGTCTTCGTAAGTTCGGAGAATCACTAATTTATCAGTCTTCGACGTGACACTCAACATTACGTGCCATATTTTACACAGTGGTTTCATAGTCTGACAGCAAGCGTTTGTTGACAGTTTCACTGGGATGGTGAATAGATATTTTCACTTAACAACATTCGTAGGGCTTATGGTCTGTCCCCGATTTTCAGAGCAAGGCACTTTCGCTAGTCTCTCATATACCGGGAACTGAAATTGTTAACCATTATCTAAGAGTAAAATATTAGAAGAAACCGCCGTCAGTAAGTATATAAGTGCTGTGGGCATAGAAGAATGGTTGGCACAGAGGCATGCCAAGCTAGAGGCTCGATTTTAGTGCGCGCACCAGGAGAGCGTATTTCTATGGTGACAGTCACGAAAGGCGACGCATTGCGGTCAGGCACTGATGAGTTAATTAGTTTTCACACATGCCTTTGCACACCTCAAGTGTGTTCATTAATCCGAATCTGTCTGTTACTTTGTTATTGTTGGCGATTTCAGTGGAACGGAAAAAACAGACTTTAATAGTTAATATCTAGCAAAGGTAAATTTGATCAGTCTATTTTCGGTAACTCTTCGCTTTGTTCAGTGTTGGAAAAGCATGGCAATCGTGGCAACATAGCTACACTTTTGCTGGCCCAATCTCGTTGCTCGCGTTAAAAGACTTGGTACGCGTAAACAATCGTTCGTGCACCAAATATTCAAGCGAAAATATTCAGTTTATTTCGTGGTGAAATCCGCCGTGTAAATATCACCGATCTTCATGATGGAAATGGAGGCCCATTTTGGAAACAATGGTTCAAGAATGTTGATGTGGCGATCGACTGTATTTAGTGCCGTGCTTGCCGGTAATAAGCTTATGAGCCGTACCGGACATCTTGCGAGCAGATGCTTTCGTCTCTCTGAAGAGCGCCCTGAACAGCCATTAGATATACTAACCAGTGATGGACCTAAATCAAAGTCATCGAGCTTAACATCACTGTGATATAAACCATTTGACGCAGAATCAAACGATGGACGTACAAATCAAGAAAACCTCTCAACAAACATCGGGAGAAACGAAAGAAAAGAAAAGCCCGCCAAGATTCAGAAAGCGCGCCAAAACAAGATAAGTACAAGCAGAATAATTAAGAGCTTTATAAATAACCAGTAAGCTAATTCATGAATAAATTACTTTGAATCAATTTCTTTAAATTGAACCAAGATTTCCTGCAGCATCTTAAAGTGAATAAAATGTCCGTAGAAATAACAGCTCTTTAATTACAACATTTTAAATCTAATAGCTTAATACTGTAACGGTTTCCGCTCCCTCTTAAGTTTACAGGCGGCGCGCCCATACTTTTGAGGTGATGAGATCCACCCCTAGCTAAATTTTTTTTATAAATAATTGTTCTTTAAATTCAACATTTTAAATCTAATGACTTAGAATTGTAAGGGTTTCCGCTCCCTCTTAAGTTTACAGGCGGCGCGCCCATACTTTTGAGGTGATGAGATCCACCCCTAGCTAAATTTTCCAGATAATTGTTCTTTAAATTCCACATTTAAATGTAATGACTTAAAACTGTAAGGGTTTCCGCTCCCTCTTAAGTTTACAGGTGGCGCGCCCATACTTTTGAGGTGATGAGATCCATCCCTAGCTAAATTTTCCAGATAATTTTTCTTTTAATTCAACATTTTAAATGTAAGAACTTAAAACTGTAAGGGTTTCCGCTCCCTCTTAAGTTTACAGGCGGCGCGCCCATACTTTTGAGGTGATGAGATCCACCCCTAGCTAAATTTTATAAATAACTGTTCTTTAAATTCAACATTTTAAATGTAATGACTTAATACTGTAAGGGTTTCCGCTCCCTCTTAAGTTTACAGGCGGCGCGCCCATACTTTTGAGGTGATGAGATCCATTCCTAGCTAAATTTTATAAATAATTGTTCTATAAATTCAACATTTTTACCGTAATGCCTTATTGTTGTAAGGGTTTCCGCTCCCTCTTAAGTTTACAGGCGGCGCGCCCATACTTTTGAGGTGATGAGATCCACCGCTAGCTAAATATTCAAAATTTTTATTCTTTAAATTCAACATTCTAAATGTAATGACTTAAAACTGTAAGGGTTTCCGCTCCCTCTTACGTTTACAGGCGGCGCGCCCATACTTTTGAGGTGATGAGATCCATCCTGGCTTCTTGTTTTTCTGCATGCGTCCCAATTGCCCTTAACTAAAGCAAAAGCAGCATTAAAATGAAAGATGATCCTCGCAGTTGTGATCGCAATTTATGTCCCATTCTTGCTCATATGTAAATTCCGAAGCAATTTTCGTCAATAAGTTATTGTTCTGATGTTAGCCGAAAGTTCAGAGAATTGGCGAATTGTACTTAGATCTCATGAAGCGTATACCATCCGAGGTCAACCGCGCATTTTGGTCAAGTGTGCGCGTGAAGAAAGCACCATTTTGCTTGGTTCTGCAAGCCCACGCTGTTGAAGCCTGCGGTGGCTGCCTCCACAGGAATCATGATCATCAGCAACGATGCACACGAGGGAAACTCCAACGGAATCTTCACTAATGGAAAACAATATGGCCAAAATGACAGGATCGTGATTATAGGCTTTGGAAAAAGTATCCAAATCTCTCATCGCGGCAAGAGACAAACAACCTCAGTGTGCTGCAAGACATAGCTTTAGCTAAAAAGTGAGTTATTTTTTAATTCGGAATGAAGTGGCAATTTCTTCGTGATTTACGACGTACAGTCGTTTGAACCATTCATAACTGTATCTTATCTGTTGCCTGGCGTTCTGATCTCTGTTGTTGACCCTCGTGTTCGAGAGATAGATCGAGCCGAGCACTTCAAACTATGCCAGTGGTCAACCCGATTGCGCAGCAAACCGATTTGGTGGTTTTAAGATTTAAGAAGGTGTGTTCGGAGACAGGACGGGACGGAAACTAGCAAACTTTCGTCGATGATACAGCTCTGTAAAATTGTATAAATTTTAATCCACTTTTTTTATTTGTGGTACTTGCATTTTAACCCAATTTCTCTGACGGACCGATTTGTTCTCTTCTTTTGTAAATGCTACTTACAAAAACCTGGAGTTCCTTTTAAATAACTTCCGATTTCTGTTTATAGATAGTGTCAAGAGATAACTGGAAACTCATTTAAAGCTCGCCAAATTGACTTATGTTGACAGGTATAAGACATGATTGGAGCTCTTTGAGTGAATGGCCTCTTCCTTCAAAACAATGGAGTTGATTGATAGCTTAATTATAATCTCCCACAAATATTCAGTGAATGCGGCGTTCTACGCCGCTTTCGCAATAAAATCGAGGCTCTAGCTTCTCATGACAGTGGGCACTGAGATACACTGTGTACAGAGGAACAGTAAGCACAGGGGATCAGTGGGCACAGAGGTACAGAGGGCACTGAGATGCAGTGTGTACGGAGGAACAGTAAGCACAGGGGATCAGTGGGCACAGAGGTACAGAGGGCACTGAGATGCAGTGGGCACAGAGGAATAGCGGGCACAGAGGTGCAGTGGGTACAGAGATACAGTGGGCTCAGAGGAACAGTGGGCACAGAGGTACAGTGGGCACAGAGGTACAGTGGGCACAAAGGAACAGTGGGCACAGAGGTACAGTGGGCACAAAGGAACAGTGGGCACAGAGGTAAGTGGGCACTAAGATGCAGTGTGTACAGAGGAACAGTAAGCACAGGGGATAAGTGGGCACAGGGGTACAGTGGGCACTGAGATGCAGTGGGCACAGAAGAATAGCGGGCACAGAGGTGCAGTGGGTACAGAGGTACAGTGGGCTCAGACGAACAGTGGGCACAGAGGTAAAGTGGGCACAGAGGTACAGTGGGCACAAAGGAACAGTGGGCACAGAGGTACAGTGGGCATACAGGAACAGTGGGCACACAGGAACAGTGGGCACAGAGGTACAGTGGGCACACAGGAACAGTGGGCACAGAGGTATAGTGGGCACACAGAAACAGTGGGCACAGAGGAACAGTGGGCACACAGGAACAGTGGCACAGAGGTAAGTGGGCACTAAGATGCAGTGTGTACAGAGGAACAGTAAGCACAGGGGATCAGTGGGCACAGGGGTACAGTGGGCACTGAGATGCAGTGGGCACAGAGGAATAGCGGGCACAGAGGTGCAGTGGGTACAGAGATACAGTGGGCTCAGAGGAACAGTGGGCACAGAGGTTAAGTGGGCACAGAGGTACAGTGAGCACAAAGGAACAGTGGGCACAGAGGTACAGTGGGCACACAGGAACAGTGGGCACAGAGGTAAGTGGGCACTAAGATGCAGTGTGTACAGAGGAACAGTAAGCACAGGGGATCAGTGGGCACAGGGGTACAGTGGGCACTAAGATGCAGTGGGCACAGAAGAATAGCGGGCACAGAGGTGCAGTGGGTACAGAGGTACAGTGGGCTCAGACGAACAGTGGGCACGGAGGTAAAGTGGGCACAGAGGTACAGTGGGCACAAAGGAACAGTGGGCACAGAGGTACAGTGGGCATACAGGAACAGTGGGCACACAGGAACAGTGGGCACAGAGGTACAGTGGGCACACAGGAACAGTGGGCACAGAGGTATAGTGGGCACACAGGAACAGTGGGCACAGAGGAACAGTGGGCACACAGGAACAGTGTGCACAGAGGTAAGTGGGCACTAAGATGCAGTGTATACAGAGGAACAGTAAGCACAGGGGATCAGTGGGCACAGGGGTACAGTGGGCACTGAGATGCAGTGGGCACAGAGGAATAGCGGGCACAGAGGTGCAGTGGGTACAGAGATACAGTGGGCTCAGAGGAACAGTGGGCACAGAGGTTAAGTGGGCACAGAGGTACAGTGGGCACAAAGGAACAGTGGGCACAGAGGTAAGTGGGCACTAAGATGCAGTGTGTACAGAGGAATAGCGGGCACAGAGGTGCAGTGGGTACAGAGATACAGTGGGCTCAGAGGAACAGTGGGCACAGAGGTTAAGTGGGCACAGAGGTACAGTGGGCACACAGGAACAGTGGGCACAGAGGTAAGTGGGCACTAAGATGCAGTCTGTACAGAGGAACAGTAAGCACAGGGGATCATTGGTACAGGGGTACAGTGGGCACTAAGATGCAGTGGGCACAGAAGAATAGCGGGCACAGAGGTGCAGTGGGTACAGAGGTACAGTGGGCTCAGACGAACAGTGGGCACAGAGGTAAAGTGGGCACAGAGGTACAGTGGGCACAAAGGAACAGTGGGCACAGAGGTACAGTGGGCATACAGGAACAGTGGGCACACAGGAACAGTGGGCACAGAGGTACAGTGGGCACACAGGAACAGTGGGCACAGAGGTATAGTGGGCACACAGAAACAGTGGGCACAGAGGAACAGTGGGCACACAGGAACAGTGGGCACAGAGGTAAGTGGGCACTAAGATGCAGTGTGTACAGAGGAACAGTAAGCACAGGGGATCAGTGGGCACAGGGGTACAGTGGGCACTGAGATGCAGTGGGCACAGAGGAATAGCGGGCACAGAGGTGCAGTGGGTACAGAAATACAGTGGGCTCAGAGGAACAGTGGGCACAGAGGTTAAGTGGGCACAGAGGTACAGTGGGCACAAAGGAACAGTGGGCACAGAGGTAAGTGGGCACTAAGATGCAGTGTGTACAGAGGAATAGCGGGCACAGAGGGCAGTGGGTACAGAGATACAGTGGGCTCAGAGGAACAGTGGGCACAGAGGTTAAGTGGGCACAGAGGTACAGTGGGCACACAGGAACAGTGGGCACAGAGGTAAGTGGGCACTAAGATGCAATCTGTACAGAGGAACAGTAAGCACAGGGATCAGTGGGCACAGGGGTACAGTGGGCACTAAGATGCAGTGGGCACAGAAGAATAGCGGGCACAGAGGTGCAGTGGGTACACAGGTACAGTGGGCTCAGACGAACAGTGGGCACAGAGGTAAAGTGGGCACAGAGGTACAGTGGGCACAAAGGAACAGTGGGCACAGAGGTACAGTGGGCATACAGGAACAGTGGGCACACAGGAACAGTGGGCACAGAGGTACAGTGGGCACACAGGAACAGTGGGCACAGAGGTATAGTGGGCACACAGAAACAGTGGGCACAGAGGAACAGTGGGCACACAGGAACAGTGGGCACAGAGGTAAGTGGGCACTAAGATGCAGTGTGTACAGAGGAACAGTAAGCACAGGGGATCAGTGGGCACAGGGGTACAGTGGGCACTGAGATGCAGTGGGCACAGAGGAATAGCGGGCACAGAGGTGCAGTGGGTACAGAGATACAGTGGGCTCAGAGGAACAGTGGGCACAGAGGTTAAGTGGGCACAGAGGTACAGTGGGCACAAAGGAACAGTGGGCACAGAGGTACAGTGGGCACACAGGAACAGTGGGCACAGAGGTAAGTGGGCACTAAGATGCAGTGTGTACAGAGGAACAGTAAGCACAGGGGATCAGTGGGCACAGGGGTACAGTGGGCACTAAGATGCAGTGGGCACAGAAGAATATTGGGCACAGAGGTGCAGTGGGTACAGAGGTACAGTGGGCTCAGACGAACAGTGGGCACAGAGGTAAAGTGGGCACAGAGGTACAGTGGGCACAAAGGAACAGTGGGCACAGAGGTACAGTGGGCATACAGGAACAGTGGGCACACAGGAACAGTGGGCACAGAGGTACAGTGGGCACACAGGAACAGTGGGCACAGAGGTATAGTGGGCACACAGGAACAGTGGGCACAGAGGAACAGTGGGCACACAGGAACAGTGGGCACAGAGGTAAGTGGGCACTAAGATGCAGTGTGTACAGAGGAACAGTAAGCACAGGGGATCAGTGGGCACAGGGGTACAGTGGGCACTGAGATGCAGTTGGCACAGAGGAATAGCGGGCACAGAGGTGCAGTGGGTACAGAGATACAGTGGGGTCAGAGGAACAGTGGGCACAGAGGTTAAGTGGGCACAGAGGTACAGTCGGCACAAAGGAACAGTGGGCACAGAGGTAAGTGGGCACTAAGATGCAGTGTGTACAGAGGAATAGCGGGCACAGAGGTGCAGTGGGTACAGAGATACAGTGGGCTCAGAGGAACAGTGGGCACAGAGGTTAAGTGGGCACAGAGGTACAGTGGGCACACAGGAACAGTGGGCAGAGAGGTAAGTGGGCACTAAGATGCAGTGTGTACAGAGGAACAGTAAGCACAGGGGATCAGTGGGCACAGGGGTACAGTGGGCACTAAGATGCAGTGGGCACAGAAGAATAGCGGGCACAGAGGTGCAGTGGGTACATAGGTACAGTGGGCTCAGACGAACAGTGGGCACAGAGGTAAAGTGGGCACAGAGGTACAGTGGGCACAAAGGAACAGTGGGCACAGAGGTACAGAGGGCATACAGGAACAGTGGGCACACAGGAACAGTGTGCACAGAGGTACAGTGGGCACACAGGAACAGTGGGCACAGAGGTATAGTGGGCACACAGGAACAGTGGGCACAGAGGTACAGTGGGCACACAGGAACAGTGGGCACAGAGGTACAGTTAGCACAGAGGAACGGTGGGCACAGAGGAACACTGGGCACAGAGGTACAGTAGGCACACAGGAACAGTGTGTACAGAGGAACGGTAAGCACAGAGGTACAGTAAGCACAGAGGTAAAGTGGGAACACAGGAACAGTGGGCACAGAGGTACAGTAAGCACAGAGGAACGGTGGGCACAGAGGTACAGTAAGCACAGAGGAACGGTGGGCACAGAGGAACACTGGGCACAGAGGTACAGTGGGTGCACAGGAACAGTGGGCACACAGGAACAGTGGGCACAGAGGTACAGTAAGCACAGAGGAACGGTGGGCACAGAGATACAGTAAGCACAGAGGAACGGTGGGCACAGAGGAACACTGGGAACAGAGGTACAGTGGGCGCACAGGAACAGTGGGCACACAGGAACAGTGGGCACAGAGGTACAGTAAGCACAGAGGAATAGTGGGCGCATAGGAACCTTGGGCACACAGGAATTGTGGGCACAGGAACAGTGGGTATAGAGGTAAAGTGGGTGCAGAGAAACAGTGGGCACAGAGGAACAGTGGGCAGAGAGGTACAGTGGGTACAGAGGAACAGTGGGCACAGAGGTACAGTGGGCACAGAGTTACAGTGGGCGCACAGGAACAGTGGGCACACAGGAACAGTGGGCACAGAGGTACAGTAAGCACAGAGGAATAGTGGGCGCACAGGAACACTGGGCACACAGGAATTGTGGGCACAGGAACAGTGGGTATAGAGGTAAAGTGGGTGCAGAGAAACAGTGGGCACAGAGGAACAGTGGGCAGAGAGGTACAGTGGGTACAGAGGAACAGTGGGCACAGAGGTACAGTGGGCACAGAGTTACAGTGGGCACAGAGGAACAGTGGGAAAGAGGAGCAGCGGGCACACAGGAGACAGTGGGCACAGAGGAACAGCGGGCACTGAGGAACAGTGGGCGCAGAAGAACAGTGGGCACAGAGGTACAGTGAGCACAGAGTTACAGTGGGTACAGGAAAACAGTGAGCACAGAGGAACAGTAGGCACAGAGATACAGTGGGTACAGAGGAACAGTGGGCACAGAGGTACAGTGGGTACAGAGGAACAGTGGGCACAGAGGAAAAGGGGGCACAGAGGTACAGTGGGCACAAAGGAACAGTGGGCACACAGGAACAGTGGGCCCACTAGAACAGTGAGCAAAGAGGAACAGTGGGCACATAGGAACCGTGGGCTCAGAGGAACAGCGGGCACAGAGGAACAGTGGTCACAGAGGAACGGTGGGCACAGAAGAACAGTGGTCACAGAGGAACGGTGGGCACAGAAGAACAGTGGGCACAGAGGAACAGTGAGCACGAAGAAAGAGTGGGCACAGAGAGGAACATTGGGCACAGAGGAACAGAAAGCACAGGGGAACATAGGGCACAGAGGAGCATTGGGCATAGAGGAACAGTGAGCACAGAGGGCCAGTAGGCACAGAGGAACACTGGGCACAGAGGAACGTTGGGCACAGAGGAACAGTGGGCACAGGGAAACTGTGGGCACACAGGAACATAAAGCCCTGTGTGAATTGACTGATTTATGCATTGTTTTTATCCATGTTGAGCAGTCTTTTCAAAGCTGATCTACCGGTCCACTTATATTCTCGCTTAAGATTCAAGGGTTGTCCAATACATCCAAATCGAGACGATTTGTCTATCTTAGCAGACGAATCGTGTCACCGGAAGTCGATTCGCGAAAGTCTTAAATACAATAGCGCTTCTTAAGGTATTAGGATACACAAAATGACCATAGTTAGAAACAGAGCTTTTAAATGAGCGCTTGCAGAGGAAACCCCGGCAACCTATACATTGTCTGAAAGCTTAATATTTTTAGAATTCAATGTCGTGATCAAAATTGTAGAAAAAGAAAACGCGTAATATATATTAAGAGGGAAAGCGAAATCCAAGGCTTCGCCTTAATCACGTTCGTTTCCCCCACGCGAGAATTTGGAGCGACACGGTTGACATCGGAAATGTTTCCTCACACCTCGCCCTCAAAAGAGGTGTCTGCGATTTTTCCATTTTTTTCTTTGTTTTTTCCCTACACTCCCCTGAAGATTGATACTAAAAGTGTTCACGTATCCTTCCACAAAACAGGCCATAAACTTAACCTGAAGCGAATTTAAAAAAAGCCGACAGCTTTTTGCAAAGGACGTATCTTAAAACATTCGTGCCGGTTCAGTTCGCAGCCTAATCGGTCAGAGGATGCGAGAAAACGAGCTTAAAATGTTCACCCTTCACCGAGATTTTATTTTATTTTATTTTATTTTGTTTTATTTTATAGAGAAAAAGATGGAAAACCATTTCCTAGCTTGATACTAGTGCGTCTGG
>JAEMWC010002259.1:0-7500 GCA_016490735.1 Pachyseris speciosa | reverse complement strand
ACTCAGTCTATGTATTTAGTTAATTTACACTTACCGTCATTGTATTTTACTTTCAATCCTGGCCTTACTGTTACTGTTAACTTTATTTTTACTCTGAGGGAGCCCAATGTCTATAAGCCTCGTGGTTTCCTTTTGGGCTTCCTTGCCACTTTCATTTGCTTTGTGTAACTGTTTTGTTTTATCGTTGTTTTTCATTTTGTGGTTAAATAAATAAACATCCAGCAAACATCCAGCTTTATATTATGACAATCTTGAAAGACCAGGTTAAGTGGAAAAGAGTAGGGGACATAGTTCCCGGCGTGGTGGTCTATCTCTCATCTGATGGTTAAATGCTCAGAGATATTCGCTGCACAAGGTACTCTAAAATCCGAGGGTAAATAAAGTAATGTATGTATGTAAGGTCATTGGGCTTGAAGGCTGCTTTTGTGTGGAGAAGTACGGAGGCCAAAATTACAAACCAATTTATCAAATCAAAATCAGTTTCCCAATACTCTGACATTCTCTTGCATACAGATGCCATTTTGACGTTGATGTGAGTTCAGATTATGCTTTTGAAATAGGTGATTACCTTGGCTATAGGGTAAGACTCGAATACATGTAGGAACAACTCCAGTGTTTGGAGGGAAAGGAATGGAAATGGCATGCATTATGTTAAGATGAAAACAGATTTTTACAAAAATCATCACTCTTATGAGCATGTAGACACTTACATGTAATGTTTTCCTTACTATTGGTAGAGTTAGCATAATTTTTGAGACCTTAGCAGATTTGTGGCAGATGTTTTGCATGGTAATTGGGGTATGGTATATTGACCTGATACCTTTTGTAGCATTACAGGGCTTTCATAGCTCCTAAGAATTAGGCAGTGTGATATGGTATTGCTGAACATCTTGTACAGTGCACTTACTATGTTTAGCCTATTACAGGTGTTTCAGTGAATGATGATAGTAAACTGACTTGTGTTTTGGGAAATTGTTTGTGTTTTGAGAAACTGTTTCGTGTTATGGGAAACTGATTTTTGTTTTGGTAAATTGATTTGTCATTTACCCTTTTGGGCCACTGTAGAAAAGCAAAGTAAAAGACCAACAGATAACAGATGGACAATTAAATTTTAAGAATAATTTTAATTTTTTTTGTACCCCCCTCTGAAACTGAGGGTGTAATTTCATCTTGGGTATGCTCATTGGAAAGTAGGCTTCCCCTGAAGTGCTGGCAGCTGCCTAAAAAGTGGCTTCTTTAAATTTTGAGCCACCTGCTTTTCAATGCAAAGTTTCCAACGTTTTTTGAAGGCTGTTTAAATTCTCATAAAAAAGCCACCTTCTGTTATATTCCAGTCAGCTACTCTAAAACCTAATACCAACTCTGAGGCCATAATGCTTGTGACAAATAATCACTACAATATCCAAACAGATGACATTGGAAACTTGAATTTAAAGTTACATCCATCAAAAAAATTTCTGAACAAACAAAAACTAAATGAAATAACAATCCCTTCTAGTCTTATTTTATTGTTTTTTTTTGTTTCCACTTTATCTAAAAGGGATACCTCACTGAGAAGCTACTAAATTTTCTCGTTTGAGCGACCGTGTTAACATATTTTGTAATTGTATTCAGGTGATGGGTATGGTTTGTGTGTAGTGTTCTTTAATTTGAAACCTAAGCCATATCATTGTATCAGCCTAACTGTTTGACTCAGTGAACTGTATACATGTAGTTGAGAATGATTTTTCAATAGGTGGTTATCGAGGGTCTTAAGGCACAAACACTTTTACACTATGTGAGGAACTGAAAACATGGTTCCTTAATTAACTGGAAGCATTCTCTCATGTTTTAAAAATTGTCAAGGAAAAGGGCGGTGACAGGAAATTGGTGTGGTCTCACGGAAGAAATCAAGTCCTTTCCTTGTGTACCATTGGCTTAGCAGTCACAGCAACTACAACTGTATCATGCAAAAATGGAATTTAATAAAAGCCCACTCTAAAACATGTTTTTACAACTTTAATTAACTTTTTAACTGAGCTCAGCACCACTGTGGTAAAAGAGTTCATGGAAAGCTTGTGCAAATTACCATGCATCTTGCATGAAAAGTACAACACAATTAGCAATTATCACAACTGCAAGGCAATCTGCATAATTATTTTTATGCCACCTTGGGAAGAAAAGCATATTGGCCAACAGATACCAGTCAAAAATATGAAATCAAAACATTGCAATAGATCACAGTGGAACTGTACACTTTCTCTAAGGCCTTTCCGTGGTCTCTCTCGAAATTGAGCTGAGACGGTCGATTGCAACGTTGTATTTCGTGAGCAAAATATTAAACCGCCGAGCTGCGTGCTTCTCGTGCGATCGGCAAACTTGTCTGGCCCGTGCAACAGAAATTTCATCGCCCCGAAGAGTTTCAGGAGCGGCGCACTGCTCATACGTAAACCAGAGAAAAAAGCCCAAACCAAACAACAATGATCCTAACCAGAGAAAGAGACCGAGTTACATGCTGTTCTTCGCGTGAAGTTTACGATGCCTGCGGTCGGTCTTCATCTTGATTTTTCTAGTTCCTTACAAGTGATTGAGTTCAATTTTAATTTGTGGATTTCTGGGTTTTGTGGGTCCCTCGCCACCAAAATGCTCCTCGTAGAATAAATCTGTCGAACGAACGAGACAATATGGTCGACAGCAGATTGACCGCTTACTTGTTGGTGTAAGAAGTCACCAAAGGAGTGCGATATATAAGCTGATCGCCGATTGGGCAGAAAAAAATTCCTTGCCAGAAAATTTCCGCCCAATCACGAAGCTGGATTTCAATAGCTTCTGGAACGAGTCCGATAAAGAAATGTTCCCTGGGGCTCTCCCGACTGTCTTGTAAACTTTCGCTCGTCCCGAATCTTTGTCCCGTCCCGACTATCTGCCCCTGGGTCTCCGAGGATGGCTACCACGCCGCTTTCTTATGGCATTATTAATCCGTGTTAGGGCCCATGAGCTGAATGTTATCCTCATGAAAACATGAAAATGCAAAAAATCGTTTTCAGATTGCTTTACTGTGAGTGAAGTTGTTGAGTGACTGTGGTTTTGAATTGTTGTGAATGGATTTTTGTCGAGTATTACGTTGTTACGGTATTGTTCAATCAATCAATCAATCTCTATTTCACTTTCACCTAAAAATTACAATTTAATAGCAAATAAAATCTTAAGGAATGGTGTAAAGTGAGTGGAGTCCAAAGAAAGCATAGCTTGTAACAATATTGACCCCACCTAGTGGTACACAAATAATAAGTAATTAATAAAGGCTGAGCAGATTTTACACAAAACAAAACAAAACGAATATATTCATCATAATAATTAATGCATGCAAAATAAGATATAGTTTTGTAACAAAACGTAGAAGTGAAATAAAGAACAATCATCAAAGCCTTAGAATGAATATTGAGCTCAAATCAATCCAAAAAATTAGAATAATGGAATAATTAATATAAGAACTATACTATAAAAAATTAATTGGCAGTCAAAAGAAAAACGATTTAAAAATGGCATTTTTAAAAGTCTGGACACTTGGTTTGCTTTTAATTTCATTGCTCAGGCCGTTCCAAAGTTTTTTCCCTTTATAGGAAATTGCATTTTGTTAAATTTTGACATTGAATTTTACAAAGGAAAATGAAGATGATCAGATTGACGAGTATTATGTGAATGAACTTGATTGTTGGTAATCATAAGATGGTCAAATAGATCTGCAAGTAGAATGATTGGATTTTTTGCTTGTTATGCTATTACGGGATTGTTTTGCTGGCAGTGAATCAATTTTTGTCGGACTGCTACGTTGTTACGCGATTACTGGATTTTGCTGTGAATCAGTTTTTGTCAGACTGCTACGTTGTTACGCTATTACTGCATAGTACGTTGTTTTGCAGTGAATATTTTAATTTTTTCGAACTACTACATTGTAACGCTATTCAAGGGACAGTCACGCATGACATCTTTTGTCTTTTACTGTAAAATCTGGAGAGAACCAGTTAAAAACTAGAGCAGTGAAAAGAGAGGAAGAGAACCATTTAGCGCAAAAACTAGGGATAAGATCGCTCTTATTACGTTTTTATGGGGAAAAAGCGGAACGGAAAATCGCAATCCTGTAGCAGGCAGCATATGACTTTCATAGACAAGCTGACTGTTTGACAGAGACAAACTGACAGGCTGGCTAACTGGAGGCTGGTCTGAACAACTGACTGAATACATCATAATGGCATGATTGGGTATCAGGCCATCTCGCTGACACAGCAAGCTGGCTGTCTGCCTGGTTGGCTCAGTGGTAGGCAGACATACTGGCTGATTGACTCACTGGTACGCTGACTTGTGAACTGATTGCTTGATTTACAGCCGGCAAGTGCTAAATTGAACATTTTCGTGTATTCACAGGCATTTAGCCCTGAGGATTTCTATAATCAGTTAGAGGAAAAAGGAAGAGTGTTGGAGAAGATCCCTGACAAGGCAGACATCACCAACCATGTGAAAGTGAGTGTGGGCAATTTGCCAAGACATTCAATCTTCCAATATTAGTTCTCGGTGGAGAAGGTTACACAATCAAGAATGTTGCACGATGCTGGTAAGCTATGGCACGCACATGATCTCCAAGTAGCGGGAGAGAAATGGCGCGCGAGTCAGTGCGGCACGGCCGAGGGTGGATACACGCGAGGAGGAGAGAAGTCTCCAAATGGCGCGCGCTATGAAGGCTTATCCTAAGGATCCGGCTACGCGTTTGTTGATCTATTTTTTGGATCATTACGTTTCACTTAGGAGCAGAGACTGCCGTGTTAATTTTATTGGCGAGTAATTGTTGTGCATCCAGTTTCACTACAATGAAGTCCTCAACGGCCTCAAATCTACCGGTGTTACTGCGCAACCTTGCACAGGCGAGTGACTGTCGAGGGATTGGTACCAATGAAAATGCATAAAGAGTAGTAAAGGGAATTTCCGTGTTGTGATTGGGACTTAAAATCCACCATTTTCTCAAGGTTTGGTACATCTTACCATTGAGATTGGTGGAGACGTCTCAGTGGAGTGGGGTGGGTGGGGGGATTGCTTGGTGATTGGTATAAGTTCATAACAAGTTCTTGTTTTTTTGAAGGGTACCCTTCGTAGAAAATGTTTGACGTGTATTTTGTTTCCGTTACAGGGCGTACGACACATCTCCGCTAGTGGGCCAGGAAATCTGCAGTGAAATTCGTTACAGGTACTAAGAGATACCTGACGTTTAACAATCATAATAAGAATCTTTTTTTTTTTAATTGCAATGACACAACAACGAAGCACAAGATATACAAACACAATACACTACTTATAAGGTTTACAGTACAATGCTGAAAAAGTAACTTTGAAAAATAAAGAATAACTACTTACAATAGAGTATTTACAAATATGCAATATTGGGTCAGCAGTAAAAAAGAAGATTCGCACTGTTATTATTATTATTATTATTATTATTATTATTATTATTATTATTATTATTTTATGTAAATATATACAGGAACCTGCTTGACTTTGTTCCCGCGAGACCTAAACATTCAGTCTACTTTAAAACGTGAGAGGCCTGTATCAGATTAACTGAAATTAAGAAATACTGTATATACGAATACTATTCCAAAAAGCATTTGTTATCGGGCAATCCCAGAACAGGTGGATTAGCGTTTCCTGGGCGTTTTGGCAAAAGCAACAACGATCTGTGTCTGAAACTTGGATTTTAAACAGAAAAGAGTTGCAGGAATTTTTCTGTGGAGGAACTTAAACTGGAAGTTCCTGAGTTTCACGCTTAACGTGCATTTCCTGGGTAATAAATAAATTGACATCCAATCAAAATTCTCCACCTCTTCAGATCCACAGTCTCTAATCCATTTCGCTAGTCTTTTCTCAGGGCGGGTACATTTCTTATAAATGAAGGTCTTGTATGCCAGTTGGCTCGGATTTTTGGTTAAATAAAGTTGTGCTAGCATCTTTTCTGATTTTTTGTCGTCTGGCAGCATTAATTGTAGTGACTTAAAAGCACATTGACTGGCCGATGTCACTCCATAATATTCAAGAAAGGAAACAACTAGACAGAATTTATTTCTAAAATAGCTATATGTCTTTAATTTGGACTCGCATGTCAAAAGATCATTAATATTCCGCACACCTGCATCAACCCAGTGCTTATAAAAAATTGTCTTGCCCGCAATTCTAATCATTGAATTGTTCCATATGGATTCGGCACCAAAATCAGCTTGTGAAGAAAAGGAGTCTCTGTAATTTAAATCTGACCACAGTTCAATAAGTTCCAGGAGGAAGTTACCATTACATCGAGGCTTTTGACATCTTTTCGTGCTAAGTTACCAGTAAAAATTAGTTTTCCCCCAAACTTAGACAAATAGAAGTCGAAAAAGGATTCCCATTTAGATTGGCAATCATCAGAAATATACTTAAGTATCCATGTAATTTTCAAAGCCTTAAGGTATTAAATTCCATAATGTCCAGCATATTCAGTCCTCCATCTTGTCATTAATCTGCTATCATTTCAGTTCGTTTAATTTTGACACCCTTGTTATTCCAAAGGAACTTAAAAATATCATTAATTTCTTTTAAGGATTTTAGGCCTGAAGGCATTGACGACATGACGTAAGCCATTTGAGATGCGGCTAAGGCCTTGACAACTGCAATTTTACCAATCAACGTTAGCCTTTTATTGTGCCAATTGTTTAATACATTCCCTACATTTCGAACCTTCTCTCTCGTAATTCTTTTTCAGACTTTCTACCTTATCGACACAGAACCAAACTCCCAAAGCCTTAACTTTACCGTTTGCCAAGTAAAAGTTTTATCGGGGCGCAAAATTTGGTTTGATCCCTTTAATGAACTTATCCAAAGAACTTCTGTTTTGTCACAATTAACTTTTAGCCCTAACATATGGAGAGAGCCCTGAAGCGATTTTTGAGAACCATTAAAAATCAAAGTAGTATCATCTGCAAACTGACTTAACTTACATTCAATACTACCTACTGATATCCCTTTGATTACAGCATCTTTACGGATGGCAGCAGCCAAAATCTCTGCACAAAAGATAATCTCTGCGAAAGTGGGCAGCCCTGCGTAACACCCCGACCCAATTCAAAGAAAACACCCGACCAACCGTTATTCACAACACAGCTCTGGATGTCAGAGTAGAACATATTGATCCAATTAATAAGAGACGACCCGAAACCGAAGCAAAGTAACGATTGCATTTTTACAAGACATACTTAGATGTTGTCGTTGTTTGATTGTTTTTAATTTTACCCCCTTCCCCCCCCCCCCCCCCTTCAGCCGCATTCCGCGGGTTAAATGTATTTCTTTTGCATCTTGTTTTAGAGGATTGGGAGGATAGTAAAGGTTTCGTCACATGGTGCATTACCATAGCAGCAGCATGACCTGTTAGCTTTGAAGTGATAATAAATCGAAAACGAGCTGAAAAATACCACCCTCTGTCTAAAACCTAATCTTGTATTA
>JAEMWC010002258.1:42500-48207 GCA_016490735.1 Pachyseris speciosa | reverse complement strand
TTGAGTAGTTTAGAGAGAGTTGGATGTGGGCACAAGCTAGAATGTAGAAGTCTTAGATCCTGAGAAGCCACAGCTTTCTAAATCTGTCCCGCAACAGATTCTGTTGGAGTGAATCTGGGTAGAAGATTCCTGGTCATTACTCAGCAAGCCGCCACTCTACAAACTGTGAGTAAATTTAGTGTCATGAGTTGGGAAAGCCAAGCTTGGAACTAATCTCTGAATCGTGTAACCTCCGCTGTGGGCCTTCTCTTTGGCAGTGGCTGTAACTAATCCCCCTTTCTCTCTTATCCCACTAAAATAGTTTTCTTAATGTTCCTGTCAACCTTTAACTTGATTTGCTGTGTGTTGAATTGTTATGATCGTAAAAGGTCGTGAGGACATTTTGTAATTGAGGTAGATAATTCCTGAATTTCAGCAGGTTTCAAGGTGATTACGCGAAGTAAGGTGAAATTGGCATCCACACTAGTTGAGAGCCTTCTAAGGCTTCAAAGTCAAATGCCCAGTTTTCCAGCGAGAAGCAGTATTCCTTTACCAAAATTTTCTGGCGATGGGAGTGAAGATGTCAATGAATTTTTGACTAATTTTGAAAGAATGGCCCGTTTTTACAAACTTGGTGAAGGCCAAACAGCGGAAACTCTTCCCATGTGTTTGACAGGGAGCGCCAGTGTTTGGTTCAACACAACTCCAGGGTTGAGCGGAAAGATTTTACATATCTTTCAAACGTGTTAAAGACGCAATTTCACTCTGATTCTGATATATGGCTCCTATGCCAAAAGTTAAGCGAATGGAAACAATTGCCCACAGAAAGTGTTAGCGAATTTGCCACTGCCATCTGTAGAATCACTCAGCGAATAGATCTGCCACACTAGGAAAGCATCAATTATTTTATTCAGGGTTTAAAACCGAATTTAAAGACATTTGTAATTTTACAAAAGCCCACGTCTCTTGAGCAAGCAGAAATGCATGCTAAATTAAAAGATTCCATATCGGATCAAACACCGGCCAATGGAACTGATGAAATTTTGTCGGCACTTGCCCAGTTGCAAGAAAAAACACCGCCAAAACAAAAATCTATCGCCACTACGGACCATTTTCTTTCTGATAAGGCTGCGAGAGAGGCGCGCCCAGTGACTAGAGAAGAGATTGGCCAGATTGTAACACAAGTCTTCCGTCAAGAATTGCGTGGGCAAAATCGTAGGCCAACGCCCTATTATCAAAATGCCTGAGGGAGGCGAAATTTTCAGGGACAGCCCATATGTGATTTTTGTAACCAACCGGGTCACGTTCTGGCTACATGTCACCAGCGAATGCGACAAAATCAAGGTCAATCATTGGGTCGAGATCTGCAAATCCCCAATTTTAACAGATCGCCACAAATGAACCCTAACTGGGAACGGCCAAATTACACGCCTCGCCTGGAAAATCAGCAACATTTAAACTAGCAGCGATGTCCTATGGTCGGGAACATTGGGAGATCAGGAGAAATGATCAAAACTATTTTAATGAAGATTTTCCAAAATACTTGTATTTAAATGATAATGCGGCCGTTCAAAGCGAGCATCATGATTTTGTCATTCAAGAAAGTAATCGCAGCGATCACAAGCAGAACCGCAGGAATTTTCAATTATCACATCGTCAGGCTTCAAAAGACCAAGTGGAAGATAACGAGGCAATTAGTGATGATTTAATTACTTCACTTAAACATAGATAAGTCAAAAGGGTTATCTACAAGCACGTAGATCTGCGCTCCCAAGCAGATCAGAAATCAACAATTTTCTCGGAAGAAGTTGCAAACGCCCCTAAACCCGCCTTGTACTCTGTACGTTCACAACAAATGGCTAACAGAATTCGAGAAAGACATCAACAACAACAAGAATTCGCCTGGTTAACACAAATGGAAATAAACAACTGGGATTAAATCCTAAATCAAAAGATAGAGGATTCAGTTCAGTAATGATAAAGAACAGCAGTGTTTCTATATCACCAGGAACCGATTCTGTAGAAGTAAATAGTATAAAAGTTTGCCAGAGTAACGAGTTTCCCGTGTTAGTTCAACACAATGATGTTTTGAAATGATTAGATAGTTCAAGAGGTCACACTTGCAACAATTTTTCAAGATAATGTTGACGATGTATTACAATTTTATAAAGCACCGCAAAGGGTTCTGCCATAATACCAGTCTTTCACCTCTAAATCGCAATAGGATTCCTACCAAATTATTGAACAAGTCAGCACCAGTGAGCATGTTGTCATTCAGGGAAACCTTGTCATACTTTGATGCTGCATCAAAAACCACACGAACTTTCCCAGGTTTGTTGGGGTTTAGTACTGCATGGTGTGGGAGGTACCATGTCTTTAAGGTCATTTTCTTTGACTCCTCAGGTGTTAATGTCTTAGCACGCCATTTACTGCTATAACTGTGAATCACGTCCCGGTACTTCCTTGCCAGCTCTGAATTCTTCTTAAGCTTCCTTTCAGTAGAATGGAGACGTGAAACAGCAATAGTACGATTGTTGGGCAAACTTGGCTCCCCTTTCCACAACAATGCTGTTTTGTAGTGGCCTTCCTCCTTCAAGAACTTTCACATCGCTACCATCGAGTTCAGGAAGGTCCATGTTCAACAAATGGTTCCGTTGTTCACTCGCCCTTTCCTTCGACACCTTGACGGGTGTCGTTTTCTGTCGGACATCAGAAATCGGTTGGGGATGGACTTAACCCATTGGCACCCGTGCCGACCAAAACCGGCCGTAAAAAACTCCCATGCTTCAAAACATTGCAACTTTCTCAATCGCACGAATATTGCCTTAACTGTTAGTTGTGAGCACGAAATGGAATGACCTTTAAATTTGGATATCCAATAAATGCAAGAAACGTAGCGATTTTTACCAAATATGGCCTTTTGAGTTTGGACAAGAACGAAACTGGCCGTTTTTAACGTCAAAGAGAAACAACAAAAATGCCCCTTTTTGCCTTCTTGTTCTTTAGGGAAATCATCGTCCAAAAACCAAAATTCAACCATCATAACAAAATTCAGTCCTTTTTCTAGCTTAGAAATGACTTTTTTTGTTCATGTTCTTCTCCCGAGCGTAGATACAGCCTTTTGTTCCAGTGCATTCGGGCCTTCCCGACATTTTCAACATCTTGAGCGCATTGCATGCTGGGAACTAACGAGAATTTTTGACAGCGCCCGTTCCATCCCCCAATTCTTTCACATATAAACTAAGTCTACAGCCACTCCGACCCACCGCCAAAATTTCCTGCTCGTAGTCATCTTCAGTACACAGAAATTCCAAAATATGTGGCGGTAGGTCGAGAAATTCATCAATAGTCGAGTCCCAAAGGTACTAAGTGTTCGACTGGCCAAATTCCCAGTTCGTCGAGTAACAAGCCAAATTCAACAACAAAGTACATCACCTTGCTTGATTCTTTGAGAAAGTGGACTCTTAGCTACCGTCACGCTTAATGATGCTCATCAGGCAGCCGCTAAAGATGAAAAATGGCTGTAAATTTAGCAGAAATCGCAAGCAAACCCAACTTGGGCCATTGTTGTCGCTTCACGGATAAAAAATAGCTACGTCAAAATGATGTTTTCAGAAACCTTGAGCCTCCAGTGGCTTAGGACAGCACCACTTTTCCCTGGTAGTTCAAATAAAGAGTCACGAATTGCTATTCATCGTTTATAGGTAGAAAATCACTCCGAAAATGTAAAAACCTGCGGTAGTCAATGAGTTAAGATGACAAGGAGAAACTCACTCTGCTTACATTCTGGATCTTAATATCAGAGCCAACTGTGTTTAGACTAATCTTGTGGGTCTCACCACCAAGTTGCAGGTTTTGTGATTAAGGTCGAGTCGCTCCCAGCGTCAAGGGCGGCATATGTGTCGACTACACTATGAGGACCATGGATTTGAACCA
Organism: Pachyseris speciosa; assembly: GCA_016490735.1. NCBI lineage: Eukaryota > Metazoa > Cnidaria > Anthozoa > Scleractinia > Pachyseridae > Pachyseris > Pachyseris speciosa. The sequence continues at coordinate 44,292 of JAEMWC010002258.1, read as the reverse complement.
GCAGGACCTTTCTCCGAGGCTGAACACTCACTTGATGGATGCCTCTTGGGATACCAGATGGAACTAGAGGAGAACTTGCAGTGGGTACCTGTGGCTGAGCATTCTCTTTTCGGAAGATTGGTGACTGAATATCAGTGCTTTTGCTGTAAGCTGAACTATGACTATGTGAGTCACTTTGACGATCTTCATGCAGTAGAGTGTGATGAGGTCGATTGCAATGCTCTCGGAACATGGACATTCTTTCTATTGATGATTTGCTTTCAGGCAAGTAAAGCAAAGTCTATGTTCCCATACAACTTGTTTCCTCTCCTTCAAGGCTTTGGACTTGAAAACAGGACAAAAGGCAACACTCTTCTGTCTGAACAAACGCACTTCTGTTCACTAGGATGGGTTGATTTCCCACCCTCCTTGTTGTAGGGCTGGATTTGAACTGCTTTAGGAGGATTGGTAGTCGTAGCGAGAGACTGTAGCTTCAGATTTGAGTTTGGTCTTGAACATGACTGCTTCTTGTTCCACTCTTCTTCACATATGAAATATTTAAGTGGGTTGAATAGGGTGTCAACTCTTTTGCAAAGCCACGTTTCAAATCCTATCAAGGTAGTTCTCTCAGTATGACCATCAATATGTTTGTACAATCTTACTCTGATGTTAATAGGTAACTGCTTAGGTACTCGGGAGTTAAAAGTATGGCAGACTGACCCATCGTGATGCACCAGGTGGTACAGGCTTTCACTTGATAGTAATAGTCACGCAATGCCTGTCTATCATGCAAAAGTCACAACAGAGTTATCAAGCATGTTCTTTAAGTAGGCTGGTGCCACACTGCTGGGGTTCCCAAATTGTCGTTTTAGTGTTTTGAGGGCTGTTGGATAACTATGGCCAGTCACACACAAACTTTCCACAGCTTTCTTTGCTTCACCACCGAGATTTTGGAAGAGATAGGACATTCAATCTGAGTCAGTCAGTGTCGTCTTATTATGGATCTGGTCACGAAATCGCTCAATAAACTTGGGCCAATCGGCTTGCCTTTAAACTTGCAAAGCTCAAGGGGTGGCAAGCGTTGCTGCTCCTGTGGGTTTACTGCCACAAACGTTAGAGAAGTGATTCATTTTCCCACAGTTAAGACATTCTTGCGCAGGACAGTTACTTTGATGTGGATACCTTCCACCATACAGACCACATATAATGTTATGAACACCAAAGTTTGGTTGACCACAGGAACTCCCTTCTGTTGATTGTCAGTTCTCTTTCGACCAAAACCAACTGCAGTTGGCCCTGACTGCAGTTTCTCACCCTCATTGGTTTGCTTGTCAGCGGTTTCCATGTCACAAGCGGCCTTGAGCAGGTTTTCTAGGTTGAGGTTCTGTTATATGGCTTTACGCCTAAGATTAACCGAAGAAAAGCCTTCAATCATTTGCTGCTTAAACTCCAACTCGGTATTGGTGAATTCACATCTGCATGCCAGTGGCTTAAGTTGGTGTAGAACTCGGTAATGTTTTCCCCAGATTTTGGGGTTTCCTGACAAAAGATGTAGACGTGGTGATCAACACACTTCTGAGGTTCGAAGTAATGGGTAAGCGCTTTGACTGCAATTTTGTATTCGTCATTTCCTTCAGCCGGTTCTGGTACTGTAAGAGTTTCGAAGATATAGCAGGTTTTGTTCTCCGACATAATGAAGCAGCATTGCTTTCTTTTGAGGCGCTCGGGTAATGTTCATTGCTGTAAACATGTTATTCAAACGCTTTATGAACCTCCCAAAACGGGTAGGTATTGTTTCCGTCAGTTGTAGCTC
>JAEMWC010002258.1:15000-37500 GCA_016490735.1 Pachyseris speciosa | reverse complement strand
GCCCTTTCTTTCTTTCAGAGTCTGCTTTTTTGCTTGGAGCAGGCACATGGGAATCCATAAGCTCTTTTATCTCCTCCATTAGAGTCTCTACTTCAGTGGGAGGGGGGACATTTATCCCAGAGGCTTTCTCCTCTTTAGCCAATTTAGCTTTGAAATCTTTAAAGCACTTGTTAAAACGCTCTCAAACAGACCTCTGGTCTCTTGGCATTTCTGCAAAATCTGGATGGGTATTGAGGTTTTCTGCCACAGCTGACCACTTTTGGCCAGATTCTGTTGTGCCGCTTTTGTGACAAAAGGACTTCAACATCCGGGCCTCTCTCATAAGAAGCAGATCTTTCTTTTCAGTCCATCGAAATGTTCCACTGCAATAAAAAAGCAAAAGATTAATGAATTAAACAATGAATTATACCCACCTTCAAATTGGCTGATTGCAATTTTCCACTTGTGAGTCAGACTCCCTCCCCTGGAATTTCCAAGCGGCACCAGACACACCTCCCCTAGAAAATTTTCCATAGGTCCTCAACCCCCCTGGTACAGTTTAAAAATGCAATCAGCCATTGCAAGGCTTAGGAAAAAAGAAGGTAGTTTTGGTTGAGGTTGGCATTTTGTAAATATTCTCATATGACTATTGTCCATTTCCCCCCCAAACAATAGACGGTATAATAAAAAGAACTCTAAAACTCTTCTAAACAGCCTTTAATAGACAGAAAATGCACAACCAGTGAATAAAAATGACAATCAAAGTGTAAAGTTTATTTCCAGAGTGAGAAGATGCTTATGATTTAGTGTGTTCAATAAAAGGTTTGTATTTACACAAAAATAGTCAAGTTTTTGTGATAAGTTATTTGTTCTATTCTGCACAAATTTCATGACCTTTGATAAAAAAAAATACTAGTTACTTGTTTCTAGTCGGTGATTCATCATCGTTTTGCGGCTTGTCTGCTGGAATTATGGAACTGCATTCGTAAAAAAAGAAAGTGAATTCAAAATTAGATCCATATGACCTCTAGATGTCAATAAAATTTGCCACCATCTTTGTTTGCTTTCTTTTGACACGAGGAAGCTGCATGGCCCAAGAAGTGGAAAGAAAAGAGCAAAAGATCGAGTGAGGTGCGGGATTGCGGAAAATTAACTATGCATGTTCAACAAATGGGCTGTACAGTTTGTTATTCTTTTTTTATTCAATGAGATGTAAATGAGCATGAGGTATTTTTCTGCAATGCCGCACCTTAGTGAAAAGGTCAACATCACACGGGAACATACTCAAGCAGAGCAATCTTCTTCGACTTACCCGTCGATTTGAAGCGCTGCCATTTGGCTCCTAATTCACTAAAAAGAGAAAGAAAAAGGTTTCGTTTCACAACACAACGCTTGACTTCAATCTCCAAGCTCCATTCGAAATTCAATAACTTTGTATAAGCGTAAGTTAAATGATTTTCTCAACTGGGCTAAATCTATCCACAAAACAGGTCTCTGAACATAAGCAAAACCGCTAAAATGAGCATTTCTTTAAGTAGAAATAATATAAATCCACTATTCTTGCTCGTATAAACGTCCTTCTCTCTCCAGTTTTTGGCGCCAAGTTTCATTCAGCAATGCCATGTCTCCACTTTCGCTTTTGGCTAAATTTTCCCTCGAAAAGCAAGACTGTACAGTAAAAAACCTCGCTAAAAGTGTGTACTTTCTAAAACAAAAACTATTGAGATTAACTATTCCTGGTTATTTGAAAGATAACTCCGTTTATTCTGACCTTTTATCCAAACGCGTTGTCTGCGTTGTCAGCCGATTCTCAACTACGTGAATCTGCTCGACTACGTACCGTCCTAGAGCCACGATGGTGGCTCAGGGGAGAACCCTTTGTCTCGTCCTAGTCCCAAAAGCCTCCCGTCCAACCGTCGGTAGTCCGTAGTCACCAATCTTTAAGTCCCTAATACCAATTCTGATCTACACACATTGTTGGTGTAAGATTGTGGATATAGGCATTTAATAATAATTATGTGTGTGGTTTTAAATGCAGATGAACATGTGGATTTATCCTCTGAGCCAGCTGCACAGGATCTTCCTGGGAGTGATTCAGGTACGTGTTTATTGGCAAATCAACATGTTTATTTAAGTCTACAAGTCCTACTTCTACATTCGTTATAGGAATGATCAGCTCACTGTACATGTAGGTGATCAAGGTTTTGTTTGTAGACTCAGCTGTGTTGTGATCGCTAAATTTGCATGATTACTGTTTTGAGTCAGTTTAGGTGACTGTATGCCAACATTGCTACAGATGCCATGTTACATGATTAAAAATGTGTGAAATCTAATCAATTGACTTTGCCGCTGTCAACCCTCATGGCATGCATGATGGTCTACATTGTATCAGAGGCTAACAGCAAAGTGGTACTCAATATTATTTTGGTGAAGGAGGCGCAAAACGTCTACTAGATAATGAGCCTTGAAACATTTTCCTGAACGAGAAATATTGCTTGCTTCTCTTTGCTTCTGTTGTATGCTAGTACATGTAATTTTGTTACCTCCTCACCCTTCCCAAAATCAATAATAATAGGCCGATATCCATCATCTTCTCGCTGAATGATGACATTGTTTGATTTTAAATGGTTATGCACAATTCCTTTTTAAACAACTGATCAGCAAAGCTAGTTTGTGTCAAAACCTGGCCAGTTCATTTGAATGAATAGTGACTCGTAAGTATCATTGCTTTCGCGTTGTTTTACTCAAGGTGAAAATAAAATGCCTTTGTTTTTCACCTGTAAATGGAGGCTTACCTGGATAAAATTTTAGTTAGAAAAACATATTACATGCATTTGGTTTGGTTTTGTGTATCGATCGATGACTTGCTTGTCACTGATTGGACCAACAAGTTCACTTTATTGCAATTTTATATTGTGTTGTTGCTCTCACTTTTTTTGCTTTGGTCCTGTTTATTAAACCGTGAATAATTTGATAGCCAGTATGCCATTGATTGCACCAAAGCTCTAATGAACCGTACCAGCGATTGCATTCACTTGTCAATTTGTCGGACGATGTTTGTAATACTGTGCTGATTGTTTGTTCTCATTTCCGTTTATTCGCATGCAAAGAACATTCCGACTGTGGGTAGCCTTTCAAATTTAGTGTTACTGTAATATCAACTAAAGCATCCCGCGTGAATGCCTGCAGGAATCTTGTGTCATGAGAATTGCTGATTCGATTTTATGAGAATCGATGGTCTCTAAGGACTGAGCTAAAACGGTACTGAATTAGTGAACTACAGTAAGAATAACTTAATTTTTTTTAATAACAATATGTTGATTAATACAGAAGTAAAGTAGTTACAGTTGTACAAATTACAGTATAAAAATACAAAACACAAGAAATAAAAAAAGAAAAACCTATTTATATACATATAAGGGCACAATATAAAGAAGCAATTGTAATGTTACATTTACGACACTACCACTAACAAAAAAAAAAGAGAGAGAGAGAGTGTGAGGCATGAATTATTACAGAAGATTCTGAAAGCCCGCCCATTTTTCCTTTAAAAAATCTTTTTTCCTAGCCTGACGCCATATATAAAGCTCAGTTTCATACTTTATTTGAACTTTAAGTTTGAATCCAGTAATATTTGGATAAACTTGGTTCCTTCTGCAGTCCCAAATATAAATCTTTGCAATAAGGAGAAAATAGTTGAGTAAGGGACAAGAGCGTGTCAAAATACCGACCAAGACATCTTCTGGAGTAAGGTGAATTTTTTCTTTTATAGATGAATACCAGAACAGTTCAAAGTTAGCCCAGAAGGTTTGAGAGTGAGGGCAGTTATACAGCAAATGATACAGTGTTTCTGGCTCGGATTTGCAAAATGTACACTTGTCATCAGTACTATAACCTATTTTTTGAAGTTTGGTATTGGTATAAAGGATGGAATTTAAAACTTTGTATTGAAAGGCTTTCACATAAGTTTCAAGAGCCACCTTGTGGGGTAAATTAAACACCTGTTCTACTTGAGAAGTCGTAAGATTAAATTCATTCTGTAACTTTCTGGCCGCACTGGGTAATTGCGCTTTTATCCTTATCAATAACGAATAGAAATGTTTTGATTTCTTTTTTGTCACATCAAAATCGTTATTGTCAATAATGATGGAAAAAGATATCTCTGAATGCGCGGAATTTCCTTTCAAGGATGTTGGCACGGAATGTCGAAGTCCTGCCCAGACTAAAAAGTTAGTTTTATTTACTTTGTTGTTAATGACTTTGAAAGAATCGATGTTATTTAAAGAAAATAACAAGTCATTTACAAAAACAATACCAGAATCGAAGTAATTTTTATAGAATACTGGAGTGTTGTTTATTCGAATATCTTTATTATTCCATATTATATTGCGCCAATCCTTCGTTTTTCCAAAGTTTTCACGAAACTCCGACCACCACTGCAAAAGCTCGGCATAGAATTGTGAATCAAGTGAATAATCTTTAATTTCAAAGTTGCAATTAAATAAAAATAAACCTCCATACCTTTCCAAAATATATCGGAGATAGGTTTTCCAAGTGCCGTCATGAGCACTAAATATCCTTTTTAACCAGGCTAAGCGCAGTGACTTAATCGTACAGTCTAGATCAATCATTTTTAATCCACCCTTGTCGTAATCATTTATAGTTGACAATCGTGTAACTTTATCTGTACCATTCCACAGAAATTTATATAGTAAACGATTGAGTTCTGAAATAATTTCTTTGGGAGTTGGCATTAATGAGGAAACATAGACAAACTTGGGCACTACAAGAGACTTGATAACTGTCACCTTTCCATACAAAGATAAACCTCGAGAATGCCAGATATTCAAGAGTTTCTTTATTTTATCCAAATTCTCTAAAAAGTTTTTTTCTTGAAGAAGTTTTTGATCGTACGTGTAAAAAATCCCAAGTGCTTTTATTGGTTCTTTAGGCCAATTGATACCAAATGGTTTTGCTTTGTTGGCTCGCGTGGACCCAATCCACATACCCTCCGTTTTAGCGCAATTAATGGTAAGACCTGAAGCTTTTTTAAAAGAGTCGAGAAGGCTAAAAAGTGCTAGAGCCGAATCCGTATCTGAAAGTACTGCAGTCATATCATCTGCATATTGCAGCAATTTTGTTTCCTGCTCGCCTATAAAAATGCCTTTTATTTCGGTGTTCTGTCGAACAGCTATTGCAAGAGCTTCGGCTGCCAATACAAAAAGATAGGGTGATAAAGGGTCGCCCTGCCTAACACCACGCTCGAGAAAGAAGTAATCAGAGGTGTTGCCGTTACTTATTACACAACTTGCAATATTTTTTTAAAAGGTCTTAACCCAGCGACTAAAATCTGGACCAAAGTTAAAGGCATCCAAACAACCAAAAATAAAGTCCCATTCAAGGCTATCAAATGCTTTCTGAAAATCAATAAATATCAACATACCGGGCACATTCCTTTTAACGGTAAATTCCATTATATCAAAAATAGAGCGTATGGTTTCACCAATGTAACGATCCTGAACATAACCAGTTTGATTATGATGGATAATATTAGGTAAAACACTTTTGATTCTATTAGCTAAAACTTTCGACATCAATTTTGCATCTACATTTACAAGAGAAATTGGTCTCCAGTTCTCTAGAAACATACGATCTTTTCCTTTCTTTTCTATAAGAGTTATCACTGCTTGCTTTTGAGAATTTGACATTTCCATCTTTTCAAAACATTCATTCGCACATTTAACAAAGTGTTCACTACTTAAATTCCAATTTTTTTTGTAGAACTTGGCAGGAATTCCATCATTTCCAGGAGCTTTATTATCCTGAAACGTTTCCAAAATCAGTTTGCATTCCATTGGACAGATTTTACCTTCACACGCATTTTTTTGTTCTTCAGACAGTTTTGGGATATCAAGCGTATCTAAGAAGCCCATTACCGCGTCACTGCCCTGGTGACCGCTGGCATACAAATCCTGATAGAAACGCTTTTGCTCAGAAAGTATAGTGGAAGGATCGGTAGTTACTGAACCATTAATGTCTAATTTTCGCATGTGTTTTTTAATGTGGTTTCTCTTTTCCAAATTCAAGACATATTTTGTACTTCTCTCACCGTGTTCATGCCAGCGAGCTCATGCACGTATGATTATTCCTTTAACCTTTTCTTCATAAAATAATTCTAGCTTCTCTTTTGCCGAATTCAACTGATCTGCAGTTATATTATTAGTGTCCTCTTCATACACCTTACTTGCCCTGGAATAATCATCTTGGAGGGACTCCTCCTTTTGTTTTCTTTCATGAGCTCTTCTAATTGAATGCTCTATTGCATTTGTCCTCTTCATACACCTTACTTGCCCTGGAACAATCATCTTGGAGGGACTCCTCCTTTTGTTTTCTTTCATGAGCTCTTCTAATTGAATGCTCTATTGCATTTGCTCTTATATTATACTTTAGCCATTACCAAATACTGCGATTATCCGTGAGGTCTTTTTCACCTTCAGCAATCCACACTGGAATTTTCTCCGTAACGTCATTAACATAACTTACATCCTCCAATAAAGAGCAATTCATTTTCCAGATACCGGGGCCTTTCATTTGATTGTCTTCATTTTTAAGATCTACAACAATAGCCGCATGATCGGTCTTAATGGCTGGAAGTATGCAAGTAGAGGCGATAAAGTCCTGTAAATTGTTTGAAATTAGCCAGTAATCTAGTTGGCAGAATATTTTGGGAGACTTTTGGCTCCAAGTAAAGCTTTTAGTGATCGGATTTTGAACTCGCCAAATATCAACTAAGTCGAGTTCTTCTTGAATGCAATCAATACTTGTAACAACCGATTTACGTGGGGTCAGAGAACCGCCTTTCTTATCCAATACTGGATTAAGTGGGCAATTAAAATCTCCTCCGACAATGAAGTTTTCTCAGTATCCAACTCTTCTCTACGTATAGTAACCAACAAATCATTAAGGAATTTAGAAATTTCTTTATCCTTATTTGGAGCATAGACGTTAATCAAGACGTACAAACTATCTTCAATCTCCACCTTAAGAATAATAAAGCGACCCAAAGGATCAATTATCTTCGATTGAATACAGTAGTCCACACCTTTTTTAAATAAAATCGCAACTCCGCGTGCGTTGGGACTTCCGTGTGAAAATATTAATTCAGCGCCCCATTCATTTTTCCACTGAGATTCTAATTCTTTCTTTGAATGTGTTTCCTGTATAAAAATAATGTCTGCTCTTTTCCTCTGAAACCATGTAAACATAGATCTTCGCTTCTGAAAATTGCTAATGCCCCTTACGTTCATGGAAATTAATCTAATTGTATCGGACATTATATAACTTATACTGGAGTAGAAGACTGAATTGCAGGAGGAACCAACATTCCAACATAATAACGTAAACAACGATCTGCAAACTGCTAATCAAATCGATATATGAATCAAAGCACACTACAAAGGAAACAGGGCTCGGGCATAGCAGAAAAAAAAGATAAACAGATGTAATAGAAACAAAAATAAAACTCATGCAAGAAGTAAGGGCAAGAAAAACAAAATGAATAACACAGAAAAACACATATATACATACAGTGAATAAGATGTGCCTTGTTTTGCAACGCTCCATCCGTGAAATTTGGGTTCAATTTACATTATAGCTCCGTAATGCACGAGATCATTTGTTTCCGTACCTCTATAGACTTGGCCATTTATAATCAATTTATCAATTTTGAAAAAAGCCGATTGCTGATCTTGTTTCGCCTTCTTCAAAACCGGGTACAATCGCTCGTGGATCTCGTCGATCTCTTTTGGGAAGTCATTTGAAATTCCTATTCCAGTTCCTTTGAGATTCTTGACGAAAGACCACACAAATTCCTTATCTTTATAAAAACTAAATTTAGCTATTACCGGTCGTGGTTTGGAGGATGTCTTCTTAGTGGGCAATCGGTGAATGTGTTCGAAGCGGATGTTCTTCACATCTTTCTCTGGGATTTTCATCTTTTCCACAAGGGTTTTACGAACTGTCTCTTCTACACCAGCATTTTCATTTTCCTCAATGTTGAAGAACTTGAGATTCTCTCTCCTGGTGTACGCTTCTAATTTAATATTTTGACGCTTGAGACTCAACACTTCTTCCTCAAGAGAATTGAGATCTTTCGCGGTCTTCTCTGTAGAGGCGCCGGTATAAACTGTTGCAGATTTCAAATTTCAAATTTCTAAACTTGTACACTCTGCGGACTCTTTCAATTTCTTGTTATCTTCTTCCAACTGAGCTACTCTGTTCTTCACCGACTCCATTTCAGAGACTAACGATAATAATTTATCCAACTTAGAGTTCATCTCCGCCACATTGACCGCCGCCTCGCAGCAATGGCCGTCGCTGACGATGCAATCACCTTCAGTTTGCGATCCGCTTTCTCTTAAACGCTTTCTGCCTCCCCTTCCATCACAGTTTCGGCCTTCGTTCGTGTCATTTGGCATACTGAATTTCACGATAGTGGAGCGCCAATGACTTAGAATTACATACTACAAGATAATGTATACCAGAGCAACTAAAACACGTCCACCTTCTTTGAAGGTCAGCCCCAGAGCCAATAACTTCATGCTTCAAGGCTTCAGTGGGCAGGGGGGTTTTGCTAATCTAGTGAAGTATTAATGTTTAATTCTGTATACATGGTACATTTGTAGTAAATTAAAAGAGCTAGTACATATTATAGATACTTGATACAAGGTCGCTGGAGTCATTTAAATTCTTAAGACTATTATACAATGTGTAGAAAGACTGATGTTTATCTTAAACAAGAAAGCATTGATTTTCCATTTTCTCAAAATTTAAGCCTGTAATTTGCTACTGGAAGATAAGGTAGGAATGTCCTTTGTAAATATACTTTCAAATTCTGAAGAGAAAAGGATAGGGACATTTTTTTATCATGGTACACTAAGTAGCACTTTAAAAAGATTGGCTTAAACATTATAGTTACGTGTATCTGAAGTTGAAAATATTAGTTGGATCTGTTAATTGTGGTCAAATTCAGATTCCAGGGATTTAACCAAACACAGGGCACTTGTACTGACCAACATACAGTAATGAAGTTTTGCTGTCTTTTCTTGCTTTTCTTAGATGTTGGCAGTGGATCTGAGTCTTACTATGCTGATCAACAGGTATGGTTCTACTTGAAATACTGTTTGGTCTCTTTTAACGAATTTCCTCATTATTCAATATGTAACACTGCAATACATACAGTACCGGGCTGATGTAAGTTCACAGTCATTTTTGGCTGTCAAATTGTTCTCTTTAGAGTTCACTCTCAGCTCAAGTTCAAATTTCTTCGGTTCCTTGCCGTTTACTACCAACAGTTACATTGTGTAATGATAATAAATGACGTTTTCGAAGTTAAGATGCAAAACTTCACGTACATTTTTAATGTTTTAAAATTTTTAATTTTTTAAGCAAAAACTAGTGAGCAGCACGCAGCAACAGATCTTGTCAATTTTGTTTATTATCCGACTGGTTTCGTCTGATCAGACAGACTTCATCAGGGATTTAACAAGATTACAAATTGAACTACTTTTATACTAAACATTTACAGTATAAAGCACGTTCAAAGTAGGGTGTGAACAGCAAAAACACCCACAAACAAATACGCACAGGATACAACGTAAATCCTGCGTTACAAAATGTGCAATAGTTAATTTTGGGGGTCACGATTTAACCCCAGAATTAACTATTGCACAAATTGTAACACAGGATTTACGTTGTATCCTGTGCGTATTTGTTTGGGTGTTTTTTGCTGTTCACACCCTACTTTGAACGTGCTTTATACTGTAAATGTTTAGTATAAAAGTAGTTCAATTTGTAATCTTGTTAAATCCCTGTTGAAGTCTGTCTGATCAGACGAAACCGGTCGGATAATAAACAAAATTAACAAGATCTGTTGCTGTGTGCTGCTCACTAGTTTTTGTTTAAAAAATTGAACATGTTAAGCACATTTCACAACTTTAATCGGATTTGAGGATGGAAGATGGCGCTGAAACAGGTTTTTTTGTACATGTATCGAACACTCACTGCTGCTGATTTGGTTTTAGTTCGATCAAACTGTGAGAAGAACAAAAGCTACGTGAAAATGGCTTTTGTTCTCTCCTACTGTTTGAGGTTTCACCGAAATCCGGTATTGAGATCGTCGAAATATTCTTTGAGTATCTCAAAACTCGAGCGTCGAACCTCAATACTGGATTCATGATCGCTTTGAGGATCAAGGATCCAGTTTTGAGTCGAGACTGTCAACTTACATCAGCCTGGTAGTGTACAATGCACATGTATTGTTGTTCACAATAACGGATCTTGACAAACAGCAATTGACACAGAACTCCACTACTCACAGTAGTATTGAAATAATGAATATAAGTTATTTCCTCAAACTTGCAAACTTCAGTCAATTTCCTGACTGAATTGATGTTAACAAGGTTGTATCTCATTTTTATGCTGCTTTTATGTCTGGTTACATAAGTACAATTCAAGCAAATAATCAATTTTGCAATCCAAATAACAGTGTTTACAAAATATCCACGACAAAACATAATGGTTTCTAATTTGCAGTAAGACAAATACTCATACATTCTCATCAAATCAGTAACTCGGCTCTATGGTTACACAAAATTCACGAATTATTGGTCGCAGCATGCGATGCATTCAAGGGTGAAAATGGGCCTTTCAATGGATTTCACAAGAAGTGACTATGTGAAACCAAAAAATACAACCACCTCTTAGGCAGTGAAATACAGATTGTCTTTATAACTTTTCGTTTATTGTTTCAATTTTAGGGACCACTGGACTCTGGTGAGTCTCTTTCCAATACATGTAGTTCTGAAAGTGGCTCCTTTGAAGATGATTATTTGGATTCTGAATCAAGTGACGTGGAGGATTTACTACAGTCAGAAGACGTCGAATCGCCCCAGGCTTCTTCACGTGATTCAAATCAACAGCGTATGCGGGTCATTTTGACTTGGCTCACATATTTTATTTTAATCTGGCAGTACAAGAACTATGTAAGTGACAATGTTATTGAACAGCTATTGAAATTTGTTCAGCAATTATTATTCTGCATGGGTCAACTAATTAAAGAGCACTCAGATTTGTGTTTAGTTCTGGCGACAAATCTACCAACAAGTCTCTACTCTGCCAGAAAGTTTCTGAAAATTGATCGGGACAATTTTGTTCAGTGTGGTCTGCCCAAAATGCACAGTTGGATGATATTGTTCTCAATAATGGACGTCAAAGTTTTGCCAAGACTTGCGACAATGTGCCCTTTCCCAGAGCAAGACGACCAAAGAATTGTGGTTCCCAGCTTGAGCAGAAGGTTGTGCTTAGGTATGGAAGCACCAAATTTTATGCTCTGAAGGCTTACTTTTATAAGAGTATAACTGATTCACTGGAAACGTTAGTTAAGCGTCCTGGATTAGAGGTGCAGTGTGAAAAGTGGAAAACAAGAAATGTAGGTGATGAAATGTATGCTGATGTTTACGATGGGAGAATTTGGAAACAGTTTGGCAACTGGAAAGGCAGAAAACCTTTCCTTGGCCTACCTCGATCATGTGGACTGGTTCAAGCCTTACAAGCATCGAAATGACTTATCTGTTGGAGTAATTTACATGGTGTTGATGAATCTCCCAAGAAGCATCCGTTTTAAGAAAGAGAATGTGATATTAGTTGGAATTATCCCTGCCCTCACACAAGATCCCAAATCTCTAAACCACTTTCTCGCACCTGCAGTTGATGAACTGAATTCTCTATGGACGGGTGTCAAGGTGGACACCTATAAAAGTCCATCTACAGCAGTAGAAATCCAGGCAGCTGTGTTGTGCTTTGCCTCAGATATTCCAGCAGCACGGAAATGATGTGGATTCCTTGGCCACAGTGCAAAGAGAGGGTGCTCTCATTGTTACAAGTGGTTTCGAGAATGGAGATCAATGGCCAAAGAGATCTTCAGAGCAGCACCGAAGAGATGCCTACCGAGTGAAGAACTGTACTTCTGAAAATGCAGCTGAGAAACTTGCAAGTCAGCTTGGAGTCAGATACACTGTTTTATTGGAACTTCCGTATTACACCAGTAGTGGATTGAAAGTGAAATAATCACAAAGGCAGGTTTGGAGAAGATAGACGATAAGGATAGAAGAAATTTCCACCTTATCAGATATTGGAAGACTTCCTGGGAACATCAAGTCAAACTATGGTGGATACACTGCAGCTCAGTGGAATAACTTTGTTCTCCTGTTCTCAATGTATGCTCTGAAGGACATTCTCCCAGGTAAACATCTTCATTACTGGCAATCTTTTGTCCTAGCTTGCCGTCTCCTTTGTAAGCCCTGATTTACAAGAACAGATGTGACTGTTGCAGACTTCAAACTTTTGCAATTTCCTTAATATGCGAAAATTAATGGTGAATTGGCTATAACACCAAATATGCATCTTCGACTACATCTGGAAGCATTAATTGATTTTGGCTTTTTAGCTTTGAGCGATATATAATGGTATTTTGGGTCCCTACCACACAAACAATAAAACTTTAGAAATACAAATCATGCTCAAGTTTATGACTTCAAGAATTCTGGCAAATATGCAATATAATCTCCCAAAGGATTAACCGAACTTCTTATTCAGCTGCAAAGCACAGATTGAATCCAAAGGGATTTCTGGAGAGACTGTCCCACCTTCTCAACATATGATGGCCTCTATTGGTCCCTTGAGAGGGCAATACTTATGGGCAGACTTGACATCAATTTGTTTTGAAAGCTCTTAATCAAGATGAGTTGAGCATGCTGCGCTCTGTGTAGCCACCATCTATCCAAATGTGACAGAAGGATCTCTGAAGCTGGCCACTCTTTACAAGAAGTACAAGTCTTTGTCAGTGGGTGGTGAAAGGTATGGTTCCACAGCAGCCTTTAGACTTTGCCCATATGCTCACATTATGAGGGTGTCAATGGGGTTAACTGTTTAGCCTATACAGACGATTTTTGGCTATCGTCACCGTATAAACAACAAAATATGAACTGACTAACGTATAAAAGAAGACCGCCTTTTTAGTGTATGTGGCACTTGATGACCAAAGGATGCAGACTTTCTAGGATAAATAACAAATTTTTGAGGAAAAAATGTAAATTTTAGTTTACTTTGACACCTCTTCAAATACTTCTGGAGGCTTTTTGTACCTTCTATTTCATTATGTTGCATGTCCTGTTGGAGATTGCATGACTTCCCTTATTCCTTCTCATTTCGTGACATGCTCCGAGCCTGCGCTCTGCCTGCAGTTTTAGTTACCAGTCCCAGGCTTGTCTCTCCACTTTGAAGACCTCGCAAACATGGCAGCAATTAGTGCTGTGAATACGTTTTACTGAAACTCACAAGTTATCAAACGTTTTTGTTCAAGAATTTCTTTTTGGGATGGCTTAAGTAGCTTCAATAACTTCATCGCCATGTAGAGAGTTTTCTCGGAGAAAGCGAGAGAGCTCGGAGTTAATTGCTTCGAGCTCAAATTGTTTCGTTTGGCGAGGTCAGACACAGGAGCAAGTGACTGCCAAAATTATGCCATTTATACTCAGAACAGTGGGACAAGGAGAGGCTGCTACTCCTCGAAAGTTCTGGTAGGACTGGTAGTGAACTGAACGGTAAGTTAACAATTTTTTTACTTTAAAATTGGATCATTAGACTATAAAATGTTTTAAGGAGGGACGTCATGTACGAAGGGTGCATCTTAAAAGTTTGTCCTTCATATAAATCCGTTTTAATCTTCCTCAGTCGTAACTATCCAAGCTTATTTTCGGTTTACTATGTCTAGTATTAGACGCCTTATTACTTCTTTGTTATAATAATAATAATAATAATAATAATAATAATAAGGAATTTGTATAGCGCTAAAACTATAAAAACAAAAAAATATTCAGAAGCGCTTTACATATGTTAAAGTTCTATACTAATTTAAAATTAAAATATTGAAAGGTATTAAACATTAAAACTATTAAAACAGACTAAAAGCTCTCCTAAAAAAATGTTATAAGTTGCTTTTTAAAAATGGCGAGACTACTACTTGTTCTTATAGTTAATGCAAGTGAGTTCCATAAAACAGGTGCAGCATGAGCAAAGGCCCGATACCCAAGTGAAGAGCAGTTGGCTTTTGGAATGAAGAGGACGAGCGAAGAGCATAATTAGTAGCTGGTTCCAGAGACAAAAGATCTTTAATGTAGGGAGGACTTTGGTTGCGTAATGACTTGTAGACAAGGAGGAGCAATTTAAACTGAACTCTAAACGTTACTGGGAGCCAATGCAGGTCGATAAGTGCGGGTGTGATATGATAAAATTTCGCAATCTGAAAAATCACTCTAGCCGCAGCATTCTGAACTTTCTGTAAATGATGGAGTTGATATTTAGGTAGACCAAAAAGAAGTGTGTTACAGTAATCAAGGTGTGAGGATACAAAGGCGTGGACTAGGGTCTTTGTCAATTGAACGGTAAGGAATTTTCTGATCTGTCTTATGTTGTATAATCCCCGAAAAGCCTTGCTACAAATCTTGCCTATATGAACATTCATTCGCATATGAGAATCGAACCAGGACCCAAGGTTCCGGACGCTTTCTAAAGGTTTAATGAGGGTGTCACCAATGATAATAATTAACCAATAATTAAAAACTCGGTTTTCACGTCATTGATCATTAAACGATTAGCAATAAACCAAGAACAAACATCAGCAATGCACTTCTCAATCACAGAGACAGCGTTAATTTCTGAATGGATAGAGCAAGGTCGGAAGGAGAAGTAAATCTGGGTGTCATCAGCATAACCATGGACGGAAGGGAGGTGCTGAGAAATAATGTTAAAGAGGCGGGAGACGTAGAGAGTGAATAAAAAAGGCGCCATACAGCTGTCCTAGGGGACTCCACAGTTCAGATTAAAGTCGTCAGAAGTCTTATCACCAACAAGTATATGCTGTTTGCGACCGGACAGAACTGAGTCGAACCAATGTAAAGCAGTCCCGCCAACTCCAAAATCCTGTTGCAAGATATTCAGAAGAATGGAATGTTCAGTGGTATCAAAAGCAGCACTAAGGTCCAAGTGTACGAGAAGTGTCATTTCCTTATTATCCATACTCATTAAGATGTTGTTTTGAACCTTTAATAGAGCAGTATCCGTCGAATGATACTTACGGAAGCCGGACTGGAATTTAGGAAGAGGGGCATTTTTTTCACAGTGGACGAGAAGTTGCAGCCTTTTCCACTACCTTGGAAATGAATCGAAGATTACTGACTGGACAGACATTTTTGTAGACCAAGACCCCATCTCAGTAAACTATTATTGTCGGTGTTTTTTTAGCTTCCCTTCAAGTTGATAGTAACTTTTCCTATTAAAAATGACTTACAGTATCGTGGCCTTGTGAAATTGTTTAATTCTCCTTGATTGCAGTTCATGTTGTTGAAAAGATTACAACTCTGGGAAACTATTGAGACTGAGACCCAACCAAGAAGTAAGAGTAGTGATAAATGAAGTCAATCAATTCAATCAAAAACTCTCAATGAAACACCAAAGTCCAGAGGAAAAGGGAGGTGGAGGCAAGCGAAGACAAAGCCATCAAAGAGAAAATCCGCCAAGCAGAAATTGTGTCTAGAAATGAACGTGAGAAGAAAGGGCTCACAGATTTTAATACAGGTAGGATTTTCCCCTTTGCTGTTATTTTGTTCTTGTTTTACATTTGATCGCATTTTCGTTTCTTTGCATTATGTTTTGCAGAATTGAATAAGCTTGCTGGTATTAGTGCCATAGACGAATTAAGAGCCACTCTCCCTAACCACCGCGTGAGGGGTGGCACAAGGTCGGAAAAATGGACCCCTTGATATTTCGTCCAGAGATAACATATGGTATGCTAAGAATCGTGATATAAGTTTTAGGTTCTAGAGTTTTTACATTTTTGAGAAAATTACGAAAAACCGTCAACAACCCGTGAAGCCGAAAAATCACAGAAATGAGGTCAAATTTCACAATCAGATAATCAAACTCGCGTGAAGGCGCAAAGCAAATTACGGTTTTCCTTAGTTTATAATTTTATTTAGGAGGCATTGCTGAGCTGCTTTGATGATATTTTAGACTTACAATTGTAATTCCGAATTCCTGGAGAGTAAGCGAAGAGAACCGAAATTTCTAGACTTTGAAAATCAAAAATTCCATATCGTTTTCAAACATCTCAAAACATACTCGGTATTATGTAGAATCCTTTCAAAATTCAATTCTAGCAAGTAGAAGAGCTGTTTTTGAACGTGATATAATTTTTTTCTTGGCAAAAGTTATTTCTGAGGCGAGCAACCCCATGCAAGTTGACCCAATTTGACCTTTCGAAGAGATTTTGTTTAACCAGGAAATATAAACAATTCGACTAGCCTTAGCTCGCTTTCTGAGCAAACCATTGAAAAACCCTGCCATTTCCCATTAAAACTACCCGGTAAACCTGAGATAATACTTCGATGACAGCTTACCTTCCAAATGGGTGTTTGAAGGCAAATAATTTTGATGTTCTTCACTAATTTTCCTGTGTCTTGCTTCCGTGCTCAGCCACCGGCCTTTTCATACGCGGCTACGGCATTTTCTAAGTGTCACCTTTCTCTGGCTTGAGCAATATTTTTGCAGGACCTGGATGCATGTCTTGCATATAAGCATCCTCTGAGTATCTATTGAGTTTTGTATTGAATATTTCTAATGAAAAGAAGCAAGCAGTGAAGGAACGAATTGAACTGAAAAATAGACCCAGATCGATGTCACGCAATATTTACATCTAGGTGATCACGTGCCGCAAATACATCCGAGTAGTATAGTGTTTGGGGGTACCAGATCAAAAATTAATCAAATGGAATCACATACTGATTTAGGGGGGTGTTTTCGCAAAATGATCTCGTATTTTGGAATCTATAGAGGATATCAGCGCACTTTATCTTCTAATGGAGCGTTGGCGTAGGGTGGGCGAGGAATGAAAGCTACTCGGGCAGTGCTCCCCCAGTGGATATCTGCGCACTTTATCTTCTAATGGAATCACATACTGATTTAGGGGGGTGCTTTAGCAAAATGATCTCGTATTTTGGAATCTATAGTTTATTAAAAATGCGTGACTTTCTCGGAAAAATCACCAAGCGTGACTTTCTCGGAAAAACAGGAAATGAGTCATGGTATATCCTATTGTTTCAGATCACGAGACGTCATGTGTTAGTGACATAAAAAATAAAATCTCATATAATATTATAGAATGAGTTGTAATTCAGAAATTCACAATGAATTAATGGATATGGGAAAGTATACTTGTCCTTTTTGTGATGAGCAATTGGCTAAAGTCAAAAGTAGTATGGCAGAGCCATGCTGTGAAAATCAGGAAATGTTCAACGATAATGGTGTGAGCCTCTGTACAAATTGTGGTTCAGTTCATGGTTATGATTATGTTAAAGAGTATGTTGACTTTTATGAGAATATGTATAAGATACGACGAAAATCGGTATATCATCGGAAGTACCATATTGAAAATATGATAAATAGTATTTGCAGTAATAATGGATTTCAAATTTCTGTAAAAGATAGTGGTAAAATATTAAAAATATTCGAAGAGATAGACACTGTACTCCCATTAGTGAATAAGAATCGTAAAAGGATGATAAGTACTAAATTTGTCCTTAAGAAAATATTTATAATGCTTGGTCTTCCATTTGAAAGAATAATTATAACCAATTCAAAAAAGACGCTTAAATTTTATAATCAATATTGGGTTGAAATTTTATTGTTAAGATTTGATGTGATTATTGGTATTATTAGACAGTGAATTTTTCATCATATTTTAGTAAGTACTTATCAATAACAGGACTGTTGTCAGTCACATAATCATCAATGTTCTTCATTGTGTTGTGGATGCTGGACTCATTGAAATTACCACTTCTCATTGTGTCTTTTATGGTATTAAGTAGATGTTGATAGCTTTGATAAGCATATGTACAATTTTGGATTTTGAGATCGAGGTTTTTATGCTTCATCCACCCTTGTATCAAAAGTGCTGCAGTACTGATGGCTACCAAACTAACACCACCAGTTACCATGCTTGTGACGAGGCCTCCGGTTGCAAAGATGATAGACAATGAGTTCCCCAGTAATTTCCATTTTTTGAACTGTTTCACCGCCTGTTTGTGGGCCCAACACTTTCTGTGATATGTGTGGTAATAGGATTTTAATTCATTAATCTGGTCTTCTGTCAATTCACCTGAAATATGATTCCAGTTGAATATGCTTTTTCGATTATCAGTCATATATATCATTTATATTATAATTCTTTTGCAAACACAATAAATTAATCCAGTGAATTGACCACATAATGGAGATCTTTTCATCCATTTTGTTGTAAGGTTCTTTGGTATAGTATATGTGTACTCTCTGTCTAATGAATAGCGGTTATAAAATCTTCCAAAAGCATCATGGAGAATACTATGTGAGTGTAATACATCAATCCAACCAAGTGTTCTTTCAAAAAATCGTGTAAGGCAGCCGATTCCCGGACCAATAAGTCCTATATCATTATGAATGTATAAAATGTTGTTAATTGGAAGTATTCTTTTGAAATGCTTGAAATACAAAAATTGGTATACTAGACATGATTTCAATATTGTGTCATCAATATGAATATGCTGTTGTTTGGTTTCATCAAAAAAATATTTCACGTATTTGATTATGTCTTCTATCATATACTATATCGTTGCATTAAAATTTGATGATGATCTAAAATTGTTTTTTCATCTAACATAAAATCTAAGTATACACAGAAAAAACTGATACAACCGTCTAAAGGTGCGATGGAATTTGGATTTAAATCACCAAAAGTCATTTGTTGATTGCCGGTTCTATTAGCAGATGTAAAACTTCCCACATGTTTTTTGTTCCAATAGATTTTACTTTTATCTGTATTTGGAGAAGATAAATTATCCCAATGAACAGACAAACAATGCCAAACATTAATTTGACCCAGATCATTTACGGAATAATCTGCTAATTTTGTAAAATTTTGAATGGATGCTGCTAGACCAAAATATACACAATTTGATTGATCAACACCACTTATAGCTAAATTTGAACCATTGTAATAGCTGACAAACTTATCATAACCTCCATTGTCATGTCCAAAAAGCCCATTTTTCCATGGATTTCCACCTGTATTTGAATTTAATTTGTAAACAATGAAGATATTAACAGCATTATTATTTAAATTGAGTTGACTTATCATTCTATGTGATCCATCAAACTTTAAAAAATAACGTCCATTAAGTTTCTCAGCCTTGGTACAAACAGTAGGTCTTGAATTTATGGTTGATTGTGTTGCATCATTTTCTTCATTTGAGAGATCGTATAATGTTTCAACTTTTCTGTTTGCATTCATATCTACAAAATCATCATTAGCTCTGTCAATTTGATAAACACATTTTGAGTATAATCTGATAAATTCAGAAACCCATAAATCTAAAAAACTATCTCTAACAATATCAGAAACTTGTGATTTGACAACAACATGATCAGAATCATCGCCGGGTCTTACATTTGTCAAACGTTTGTTTCCAAGATCATAGTTCCCATCTTGTGTTAATGTAAATCCATTTCCATCGTCACCTTTATCACCTTTTGGACCGATTAGACCTCTATCCTCTTCATCACCTTTGTCACCTTTATCACCTTTTGGACCTGTTTTACCAGTTCTTATATTATCTTTATTTGGCGAATTGTTGAATATACCCATATATTATTATTTTAGAGTAATTCATGACTACTTCAAGTGTGAATGTTGTATCGAAAGCACCTGTATTGGGATGTGAATAGTCAATTATAAAATAGCCTCTCGATAATGATTTATTGACTGCAACTGTTCTTATGTTTCTACTCAAAGAAGGAATTCTATATTCAAAAAAAGCTGCTGGTAATGGCAATGGCCCAGCACCTTCATTCTTTTTCTTGAAGTAGAACATTCCGGGTTTTGTTCCTTGTATTATATACATATTCTTAATATGAAAGTTATTGTTATGAATGACTAAAAATTCAGAGCCATTTATCAATACAGGCTTTAAAGTATTCTTATTATGTCCTTGTTTGGCCTTAACAAAGCAATTTAAATATTGTATTTGACCAATTATATTATTCCCATTCAAATTTAGATCACCTCCTAATTTCGGCCTGTAAAGAGCAAATCCACCTAAATCGAAAGCCGTTTCCATAATTACGCCTGTGACGCTTGAACGAAAAAGATTCAAACCACCGTTATGAATTCTATAGCCATTTAAATTTAAATCACCACCAAGTTTAGCCTCACTTATAAGAAAGCTGTTCATATTAATATTATTTAGCATTGTCAATTCGCCATTTTCACCATCAAATAAGTTTGTTGAATTATTAATCAAAGCATGTCCATTCAAATCTAAATCAGTTTGTAATTGTATTTTTCATTCACGATTTTATAAGCTTCTGCGAAGTCGTAAACACTTGATGGAACGTCTACAGCTTCAAAATCAATACCATATGCAACACAATGAACTTTGTACTTATTTGGATAGGTTGGGTCAGCATTAATATGTATTGTACAATATAAATATTCAGGTGGTGAACTTACTGAAGGTTTTTCAATCCATAATAAATATCTCGAATGATCTTCATTTCTGTTATCAAATTTTCTCCCTACAGTTTTATGAATTGTAATTCCACCAGTTGCACTGAATGTTACACTACTAAGACTCATTCCTTCATAATCAGGAAATAGCCATTCAAGAATGAAAGTGTATTTTCCATCTTTTATTGTGTACATATTAAATCCAATTCTAGCTCTGTAAATATGATTAGCTTCTTTATTCAAGTCTACATCAATAACCTTTTTTGAAATCAAATGTGGTGAAGAGGTAAATTGACATATCCATTAACTGTCAAGCCATATTCAGTACTAACTTCATCAATGTCATTCATCAAATATTTGAAAGCATTCTTTGGATGAGAAGCAGATGAAATATGACTTTTTTCTAATTGATCTAAATTTACGGCATCGGTTTTATTTGTTCCTTCTTTTAAGTTAATGATTTTATGCCGTCCAAGTTTCATATCCGCCGTCATCGCATTTGTTCCATTCAATAATAGTGTTTGCTCTGATGGTTTGTGAAGCTCGATTTAAAACTCTAAAGTTCACTGCATCAGTTTCATTCACCACGTCCGCTAAATTCGTCACTTTATTTCCACTCATTGACAAATTTCCATACATCGCAGTCGAACCGTCTCGTCGGAGAAAATATTCGTCAGTATATCTTTTCGTCACTGTGTCGTCTAAATTCACGGGTGGAGGAAGATCAGTAATGGTATTGTTGTTCATGCTCAAGTTTCTCTGTGCGATTGCATCAAGTTTGGTTTGCAACCTCTGGTCCACATATTTTTTGTTGACTGCATTTTCAGCTGGTGTACTATTATCAACATCTTTCAGATCTTCAATTGCATATCCAGCCATGTTTAGATCACCTTCTGCGGGATTTGATCCATCCCTTTTTATACAACTTGCAATTTGTGAATCAACATAACTCATATTTGTGGTGTCTAATATATCAACGGGATATTTCATGTTTTTGACAATATTCCGTCCCATGTCCAAATCTCCAGTCATTGCAACAGTTCCATCTTTTTTAAGAAATGCAGTTGTATCAATACCAGCAATTTCAGCATCAACATACGTTTTGTTTACAGCGTCCTGCAGGTTGATGATTTTGTTTAATTTCATGTCAATATTACCACCAAAGGCAACATTACCATTTTCAATTTCATAAACTGGGTCATGAATATGTGATAAAATGATATTGGAAAATCCAAAGACACCATAAACTATAATATGATGTTTCACATTATTCAATACGTTTGGTGAAATAACTATTAATTTAATCATTGAGGCTGCTTGACTTGTTTTCTCAATGAAGAATATTTTCTTAAGATAACCATCAACAACATATGTCTTTGAAAATGCTTTTTGTATTGGACTTTTTCTTATATGTAAATTTAATGTCTCCATTTCAATTTCAATTGTCGCCTGCCCTGGATTATTTTCTGTATAAAATTCAACAACAAAAGTGTACTTTGAAACTTCCAATTGTGATACATTGAACAAAAAATCAGATGTAATGCTTTCATCTGGAATTATGAAAGACAATGATTTTTTATTAATCTTGTATGGGCTTTTATTAAAGTCTTCTAATTGAAGATTATTCGCATTTTGTGTTACAGTTGTTTTTGATATGTCTTCGAGAAGAAATTTAAATGGATTTTCCCGTGTTCCTTCAATTGATAAAATAGCATCGTTTACATATCCTAAATTTGTGGAATCGCTATTATTTATTGGCGAGCCAATGTTTGTAAGACGTTTGTTTTCAACATCATAACTACCATCCAGTGTTAATTGTAATCCACCTGTATCACCCTTGTCACCTTTATAACCTCTCGGACCTCTTTCAC
>JAEMWC010002258.1:0-7500 GCA_016490735.1 Pachyseris speciosa | reverse complement strand
AACAAGACTATTGCCATATCCAGGTAAGGCAGTAGCTAAAGCGGCTCCAGCATTGGCCACAGGTGCTCTTTCTTCATTAGCAAGTCTCGGCATTGATAAATTATTTGGAAAGAAACAAAAAGGGGGATTCATTATTCCCAATGAAAACTTGTCCCAACTATTGAATTTTAGAAATTTATTGAATGTGAGACAAATGGCTGATCTTGTAAATGCGATGCAGTCTGGTGGACAACTTGCTATCAAACCAACAAAAACTCAGTCTGGTGGTTTTCTTGGAACACTTTTAGCTAGCATTGGAATTCCTCTGCTTATGAAAGCCTTAACTGGAAAGGGTTTGCATGTTGATAGACACAGTCGTCCAAGACGGTCATTGCCAGTTCATGTTCCAGATAATATTCAAACTAGTAAAATAAATACAAGTGGTGGAAAACATGCTATGATGCCATGGAGATCACCCCCAGTTGTTGGTGAATGGGATAACCCAATTGGTTATGGAATGAAAAAAAAAAGAACCTCAGGAAAAGGGCTTCTATTAGGAAAAAACAGCCCATTCAATTCAATCCCAATTCTGGGGACAATTATTTAAAATTCATAAATAAACCATTATCCAACTTTGATTTGTTGAATTGGGTGAAACAACTTGGAATAAAACATTTTAGAGGAGTTTTCAGTCGGGATGCTTTGCCAAGACAAATCAAAAACAAAGAGTGTGGAATAGTTAATCTTGACAGTCGGATTGGACCTGGCACTCATTGGGTATGTTATCGGAATATGGATACTTAGTGTGAATACTTCGATTCATTCGGATTGATGATGCCGACAGAAGTTCAAATATATATGGCTACAAGTGGGAAACAACTTGAATACTCTGGTGATGAGATACAAGAAAGGGATTCTGTCTTGTGTGGATATTGGTGTTTATACTATCTTCTCGAGAGACAAAAAGGCAGATCAATTCTTAATACAATACACAATTCCAAATTCAGTCCAACAGACGTTAGTGTAAATCACAGATTCATCATAGACTACTTCAAAAATATCTAACCCATTTGTATATGAAATCATATTGTGTTAAACAGAAGAAAGTCACAAAATGTGTACCTGGGAGTGAAAGATATCAAAAGACAAAAAACGGTCGAACTATGATGAAATGCACTTGTGCTGAATGTGGGATAACAAAGACTAAATTTGTCAAGAGAATGGGAAACGGATTGGCCCGTCTGAAGGGGCGGGCATACTAGATTCAGCCGCAGATATGGCACTAACAGGATTTTTGGAACACGGTGTCCCTTATTTAGCGAAGAAAGGTGTTGAAATGGGGAGATATTATGCTTCAGAAGCAATGAGAAATCCAAAGCTGCAAAAGCAATTGATTGATAAAGGACTTTCCCTTGCAAAGCCTGCAATCACAAAGGTTGGGTCAGAAGCTTTGAAACAACTCTCAACAAAAGTGAGACCAAATATTCGTTACAAAACAGATATCAAAGGATTAGATTATGGCAAAGGTATTGACATTCATAAGGTTATTGGCAAGCTTCCTAAACCAAAAGCAGGTTGGACTCCAAGTAAGTATAAATATATGGGACCTTATAACCCGTTGCACGAGCAGTTGGAATATGATCCAAATACTGGTGAGGTCTTGAAATGGAATGTACAACCTTACAATAAGGTGGATGAAATAGCAGCTTACCACGATATTTGTTATGACATGGGAAAAAATAAAGGCGATTGTGATAGAACAATGGTACAATCTCTAGATCAAATACCATATGGTGAGATGCCAAAATGGGGTCAAACAGCCAGATTCTTAATTGACAAAAAACAGAAATTAGGTTTAGGTGTTCCAAAAAACGGAAAAAGCCGTCGAGTGAAGAAAACTGGCAAGAAAAACTAGCAGATGAATTACATACGCCCATAAAACGCAATTTTACTCGACGGCGTGTGATTGTAAATAAAATTGATGAAATATGGGCTGCTGATCTTGTTGAAATGCAACAGTTCAGTAAATGGAATAAGGGATACCAATATCTTCTTATGGTTATTGATGTCTTCAGTAAATATGGTTGGATTGTCCCATTGAAGGATAAGAAAGGTGAATCTGTCACTGAAGCATTCAAAACAATATTCAAGGAAGGCAGAAAACCACAATATCTATGGGTTAATAAGGGAAAAGAATTCTATAACAAACACTTGAAAGACCTATTAGAAAAAAATGGGATACATATGTACTCAACTGAGAATGAAGAGAAGTCATCAGTAGTTGAAAGATGGAATAGGACAATTAAATCCAAAATGTGGAAGCAGTTCACTGTTCAAGGTAATACACAGTATTTAGACATGTTACCAAAATTAGTGAAAAAGTATAATACCAAACATTCAAGCATAAAGATGACACCTACAGAAGCCAGTAAAAAGAGGAATAAAGGTATAGTTTACTTTAATCTATATGGTGATATGGAGCCATTAAAACAGAAACCAAAATTTAAAATAGGTGATAAGGTCCGAATATCTAAGTATAAACGGAATGTGTTCGACAAGGGCTATACACCAAATTGGACTGAGGAAGTGTTCACAGTTGATAAGATTCAATACACTAATCCAATAACATACAAACTAAAAGATCTCAGAGGTGAAGATATTCAAGGGAGTTTTTATGAACCTGAATTATTAAAAGCCAGACAGGATGTTTTCCGTATCGATAAAGTCATTCGCAGAGACTATAAGAAAAAACAAGCTTTGGTGAAGTGGAAGGGGTATAGTGATGAATTTAACAGTTGGATACCGATCAAGGATTTAAAGAATATTATCTAACATATATATAAGACTTACAGTAAAAAGCTGTTATTTGCTATCATATAGCCAAGAATATAATTATTCCTGGTTATTATTTAAAAATAAAATAAATTATTATAATATAATATACAAATGCAAAAATATTCCTACGATAATAAAGAATTAGATGTATCAATTGATTGCTATCTTGATGATAAAAATGATGTTTGGTTCAGAGGAAGAGATATAGCCAAAATTCTTGACTATAAAAATCCACAAAGAGCGGTTAGAAATTATGTTGTATCTGATGATAAAATCTTGATAGACCTCAAAATAATGACGAATAGCAGAGGGACCGAAAGTGTCCATCAGGTCGGAAGCAGAGGGACCGAAAGTGTCCATCCGGTCAAACAGTCTTATAAATGTTTTTTTATAAATGAATCAGGATTTTATTCCCTTATACTGTCTTCCAAAAAACAAGAAGCCATAAAATTCAAACATTGGGTTACATCAAAAGTATTACCATCAATCAGAAAACAGGGATATTACAAACAGTTCAATGATAGAAGTAATAACATGCTGATGATTGAAAGTGAAAATGATCTGCACTGCAAGATTGTATCATTCATCAGAAAAAAATATGAAGATGCTTTAATGATTGTCGGTCTAGGTGAAAATCAAATAAGCTCAAATATGAGAATCAGAAGTTATAACAAAGGATATATGGCTGGTCAGTGTGATTTAATGCTGTTGAATCGCACTAGAAAATACAATGCTCTGTGTCTTGAATTTAAAAGCCCAACTGGTGTATATCAAGTGTCGGATAAACAAAAAATTATGAAGCAGATGTATGAGAAAAATAAGTGTAAATACATCATGAGCAATTGCTTTGAAGATTTAATTTATGAAATAACCAAACATATGGAAGAAAGCAAATTATACTTGTCACGAAGAGAAAAATAATGAAATCCATTTAAGAATAAAATATAGTAGTATAATATATGGAGAATAAGAATGTTAAAAGAGGTCGTGGAAGGCCTAGAGTTCTCAGTGAGGAGGAAAGAAAAAAACACAAGACTACCTATATGCTAAATAAAGAATGGTTCTGTGAAGTTTGTAATAATGGTAAAAATTACACAATGGCTGATAAAACGCTTCACACAAAAACAAAAAAGCATCAAAAAAATAAAATTTAAAACTGTTCAAAGGATTCCAGAATTTGGAATCACTTGAATTATTAGCCCTACTTAAACGCGCATTAAAACTAGTTTAAACAAAAAAATATTTATATAGTTATTATATAAATGGAAAAAATAATCTCACCCATTAGTATGAACAAGAGTGATCTTGAAAAACTAAGCAAAAATGAATTAATCAATTTGCTGTTGAAGCAGCAGCAGAAGAAACCAAAAATTGTTATAGTAGATGATTACAAACCAATCCCTCCACCAAGAACTAAAAAAACTGAAGCAGCAGAAGAAGCCAAAAGTTATTGTGGTAGATGATACCAAGCCCATACAGAGACCAGTGCCAGCGGCTCGCAGGAGTGTAAAACAAATGGTTCAAGATTATGAAAACAACATAATTCCTCCACCATTAGAGTTCAGAGACAGACCAGTTCCCACCCCAAGAGCTAAAAAGGTGGTTCAAAAACCAACTCCTACACCCAGGACTAAGATTATACAAACAGAGAAAGCTCTGAAGGGTTACACTGAGTCTTTCGAAATTGATATAAAAAATGACAAAGACCCGCTAGAGCAACTACTAAACACAAGAATGGCAATCGAAACACACATTAAAAAATTGTTAAATGAAATGAAAGGACTGAAATTTGTTGAAACACTCAAGGTAACATTCACAAAAATGACTGACGGAGCAATAGAATACAAAACCGCATATTTCAACAGTCAAGCTGAAACAATCATAAACAATCCAGAGATCAATGAATCATTAGAAGTGTCAAAACAACAAATAATAAATAAGATTGCAGTTTGGGTTTCTGAGGGGTCTGGTTGGACAATCGAATCTGTTGATAGTCATTACCTCAATGTGGTGAAATATGAACCAATGAGGGGTTCCTCATACATAAAACTACCAGCAGAATTACGAAATAGTGCCAAAGGTTTAATTAACTTGAAAAATGAGGATAATGAATGTTTCCGATGGTGTCACATCAGACACTTGAACCCACAAGAGAAATACCCACAGAGGATTAAAAAAGTTGATAGGAAATTTATTGAAAATTTAGATTATTCAGGAATTGAATTTCCAGTGACTACCAAACATTACAATAAGATTGAAAAACAAAATGAGATCAACATCAATGTTTTCGGTTATGAGGATAAACAACCATATCCAATATATGTATCAAAAGAGAAATATGCAGACTGCTTGAATCTGCTTCTAATAACTGAAAATGAAAACAAGCATTATATGCTAATCAAAGATTTCAATAAGTTTATGTACAATCAAACAAAGCACAAAGAAAGAAAACACTTTTGTATGCACTGTCTTCAATGCTTCAGCTCTGAAAGGGTTCTGAATGATCACAAGGACAACTGCATGCAAGTAAATGGCACACAGGCAATAAAAATGCCAAACAAAGATAACAACATACTGAAATTCAACAACTTTCATAAACAACAGCAGGTACCATTTGTGATCTATGCTGATTTTGAAGCCATCACTGAAAAAATACACGGTTGTCAACCTAATAATGACAAATCATATACAGAGGCTTATCAGAAGCATACTGACTGTGGCTACGGCTATAAAGTAGTTTGTTTTATGATGATAAATACACAAAACCAACACAAATTTACAGAGGTGAAAAGGCTGTGTACAAATTCATGGAGGCTATGCTGGAGGAAGTCAAATATTGCAAGAATGTTGTGAAAAAAAATTTTCACAAACCATTGAAAATGACTAAAGATGATGAAGAGAAATTCCAAAAAGCCAAAGTTTGTCACATTTGTGATAAAAAATA
The DNA here is from genome assembly GCA_016490735.1 of Pachyseris speciosa. Classification (NCBI taxonomy): domain Eukaryota; kingdom Metazoa; phylum Cnidaria; class Anthozoa; order Scleractinia; family Pachyseridae; genus Pachyseris; species Pachyseris speciosa. The sequence continues at coordinate 1,742 of JAEMWC010002258.1, read as the reverse complement.
CACTGACAAAGATATCCGAGTTCGAGATCATTGTCATATCACTGGTAAATACAGAGGCTCTGCTCACCAAGATTGTAATCTGAAACTCAGAGTGAACCCAGAAGAAATAAAAATTCCAGTTATATTCCACAATCTGAGAGGTTATGATAGCCATTTTGTTATGCAGGAGATTGGAGCCATTGTTAAGAAGCACACTTACAAAAACAAGAAAGGTGAAGACTGTCAAATGAATATCAATGCTATCCCAAATAACATGGAGAAGTATATGGCTTTCATGCTTGGTAATCACTTGACCTTCATTGATAGTTTCCAATTCATGAGCTCAAGTTTGGCAAAACTTGTAAGCAATCTACCAAAAGAAGCCTTAAAATACACCTCCCAAGAATTCAAAGGTAAAAAGCTTGAGTTGATGGCGCAAAAAAGTGTTTATCCTTATGACTATATGGATAGTTTTGATAAATTTAACCAAAAGCTGCCGCCAAAAAGAAGAATTCTACAGTATATTGAGTGATGAGCATATATCAGATGAAGACTATGCGCATGCTCAAAATGTGTGGAATACATTCTCTCTCAATAATATGGGCGATTATCATGATCTGTACCTTAAAACAGATGTACTCCTACTGGCTCATGTATTTGAAAACTTCAGAAAAACATGCCTTGAGTACTACAAACTGGACCCGTGTCACTATTTCACATCTCCAGGGTTATCTTGGGATGCTATGCTGAAAATGACTGACATTAAACTAGAGCTTATGGTTGATATTGATATGTTTCAATTCATTGAAAAGGGTATGCGTGGAGGAATCAGTTATATAGCCAATCGTTATGGTAAAGCAAACAATAAATACATGAAAGAATACGATGAGAAGGCGCCCTCGAAGTACATCATGTATCTAGACGCAAATAATTTGTATGGTTGGGCTATGAGTCAATATTTACCAACCGGTGGTTTCAAATGGTTGACAGAAAAGCGGATCAGCAAGTTAGACCTGGCTGTCTATAAAGAAGATAGTGCCAAAGGGTGATTCTTGAAGTTGACCTTGAATACCCCCAAGAGTTACATGATCTGCATAATGACTACCCACTTGGACCGAAAAGATTAAAGTTGCTGGGGACATGCTATCAGATTATTGTAAGAAAATAGCTAGCAAATTCAATATATCAACTGGTTTGGTACATAAACTGATACCAACATTAAGCAACAAAGAAAAATACGTGCTCCATTATAGGAACCTCCAATTATACACTGATCTCGGTTTGAAAATAACTAAAGTCCATCGAGTTCTAGAGTTCAATTCAGTCCGCATGGCTCAGACAGTACATCGACTTCAACACTCAGAAAAGAACTGATGCTAAAAATGCCTTTGAGAAAGACTTTTTCAAGCTGATGAATAACAGTGTATTTTGAAAAAACGATGGAAAAACCTCAGAAAGCGAGTAGACGTCAGATTAGTCACCGATGAAAAGAAACTATCAAAAATGGCTGCTAAACCGACATATGTTAGCAGTAAAATCTTCAATGAAAATTTGTAGCTGTTCATAAGATAAAAGAAAACACTTACCTTAAACCGCCAGCATATGTAGGAATGTGTATCCTTGATCTAAGCAAGACACTGATGTACGATTTCCATTACAACTACATTAACCCTTTAACATTTTTTATACAAATTATCGTTCGCCGGCGAACGATAACTTTCCTTGCTTGGTGTATAAAGAAATTAAATGTATTACAACACCAA